>JAMWET010003399.1:0-21750 GCA_024036415.1 Prochilodus magdalenae | reverse complement strand
ATTGAAGTGTCTAATCGAAGACAAGTTTTAGTGGATTTTTACTAATGAACACGTTAGAGCTGACTGATATC
Organism: Prochilodus magdalenae; assembly: GCA_024036415.1. Lineage (NCBI taxonomy): Eukaryota > Metazoa > Chordata > Actinopteri > Characiformes > Prochilodontidae > Prochilodus > Prochilodus magdalenae. Next base: position 21,679 of record JAMWET010003399.1, on the reverse strand, counting down.
ATGGACAAAGTGGCCGTCAAAACACATTTTCTTGGTGTGTTAGCATGTGACCAATTACCAACAAATATCATAAGGAAATTACCAACAATGGTCATTATTAATACACACACCTCCGACCTCCCCGGAGAACACTGGCTCGCTGTCTACATAAATGAGGATCGTGTCGGTTGTTTTTTCGACAGTTTTGGAAACGGACCAGACTATGGCAGGTTTCCAAAAATGATTAGTGATTTCATTAAGACATCGTGTAGAACACAGCGATACTCGACCAGACAAGTACAAGATTTTACATCAACCACATGTGGTCAACACTGTTTTTTCTACACCATATGGTAAATGGTTCCAGTTACGAAGATGTGATGTCTAGATATAGTTTTGACTTAATAAAAAAATGACAATATGGTTTCAACTTTTGTGAAAAAACTGTATCCGTGTATTTGTAAGTGTGTACAACATGTTCAAACAGGACAGATGTATAATGTATAATTTGTGTTTCTGTGCAATGTGTTGATTGATAAATAAAAACAAAACAAACAAACAACTTCAGCATAGTCTTTTATTTACAAATATATAAAACAACAAAGTTTTTGAATAAATTTCAAACAATATTTACATAGTATGATAAAAAACAAACAAATAAGAAAACACATAAACAACAATGTTAGAAGTTTAACCATTTACTTCTGTCTATAATGGGGGAGACAAAGACTGGGGTTTCAGCACTCTTAACCAGTGTTTGTGCAATGTCCTTTTGCTGTGTATCGTAGCCATCAGGGTTTCTATTTTTTAACAAACTTATTTTTTCTCTAACATGTTTGTTTGGTACGGTAGACATCGGTATATTTAGAATAGCAAAAGCTTCTAGGAACTCACCCCACCCCCGGGGTCTACGAGCGTCACTAACCAGGTGTGGTGCTGTGATACTTTTTACCAAATCCAGAATATGTGAACCCGGGACCGTTCGGCCGTTTAAAACAAATTCTCCCAATTCATTCCAAGAAGACACATCTTTTGATTTAGACATTTTATCTAAAACATACTCGACATTCTTCTTGCTTCGTGAGGGTACATTTCTAAGAACATCAGTGATTACATCATTTCCACCATCAGGCTCAGCATTTGTCACCGTATTAACATTACTTGCAGGCGGCAATGATAGTGTTAAAGTATTGGTTTCCATTTCACCCTGTTTGACGATGGTTAAATATCTCTGCAAAACAGAGGCGTAAAGCTTGGCCTTCTCATGGGCATCAAGATTGTTCCTGCCTAAAATATTTCGTATAGACACATCCAAGTCATTTTCTACCACTTGTCTGATAGACCCATGTGAATGATCATTCCTCAGCTTATCCAGCTGGTGTTGTGGTACCAAAAACATTTTTTCGGCATACTCCATACTTTCAGTTATTTGGTTATCAAACTCGTTATGAAAGGCAAGGCAACGCTCAGCAATGGTAGAAGAACACCACCTCCTTTCTGGTTAATAACTTTCTTTTTTCGTGAAACAGCGACCTTTTTATCTGCAAAAAATGTTTTCAGACTTCTTCTTTAGTGACCGATACTGTTTTGTTGTGAGAGGTATGGTACCATTAAGCACGTTAAAGGCTCTCACACAGGGTTAGGACGAGTTCATTAGATGCCGTTTGTAAAATAACACGTCTCTGTGCTGGTTTGGCTTTAAATAGAAGTTTAAGAAGCGACAGGTTTCTATATAGTCTGTCAGACATATCGACCTATCTGTGTTTTTTAATGTAAACAACAGGTCGGTTTGAAAGCAGATCAGTTCTGAGACGAAAGTCTTCAGGAGTCTTTGCTTTGTAATTGATCATGAGATAACCAAATGGTTCTTTTACCGCATTTTGAAAACACTCCATGAAAAACTTTGTGTCACCTGGGTACATTTGTCTACCTAACACTCCGACCTGATTGTTGTCTCTAGGATTTTTAAATAATATCAGATAATTTGTGTTCAAACTGATAGTCCTGCTAGACTTTCCTTGAAAAAACAAATTCTGTATTAGGTATATGACACTCAAGTTTCGGTGATGTACATACTGTGTAAACGCCTTCTCAACCTCGGCGTTATTGCTAGCATCTTTCATTACATCATCAATAATCAATAAATTAGTTCTGTTAGATGGTAGAAGTGCATCATCGTTTAATGTTGTTGGGATCCCCTGAACAAAATTAATGTTTCTTATTTTTAACATATCATCGTAAAGCGGTTGCCAACAGTCATAAATGTACACTATGTTTTCTATTTTCTTTGAAACCATCTCATCAGTACGTTCAATTAAATGTTTTACAAAAAAATGTTTTCCCAGAATTTGACGGTCCACTTATTACACAAGAAAAAGGATGTTGTAATCTAAAATCAAAACTACCAATATCGCGCACCCCGCGATAGTCTTGGAAATGTTTAGTATCCATAAGGAAGTGTTGAAAAATCAGACAACAGGACCCGTTTGTTGTATACGACTTTAAAGCGCTTCACCACTGACTTATTTTTCAGCGTGAGGTTCTTTTTATTTCGTACGATGCCGTCTGCACGAGCCAGAATGTGTCGACTACTGTTTTGATTCAACAAGTAATGGTCAACAAGATCGATCAGTGTGTCGAGTCTAACAACTTTAGAATTTTCCGAATTTAGTGTAATACCCTTAGCCTTCATACATGTTTTACCAACAGCTGTGCGATAACCATATGTCTTAGGACCTCCCGAGCAGAACTCTGTAATGTAATCGTCACCGCCAATCTCATCTGTTAAATCACCTAAGTAGGGCCCCAGAGGTGGTTCCCAGTCACCATCGCGAGAAACAAAAATAACACTGTCAGTGTCGCTGTACAACAGTCTATCGCCCAGTCTATCCATCAGATCATACAATTCTAATCGCGCATGTGCGGTAGTAAAGGCTCCGAGAAAGACATTGTCACGTGTCGGGCAATGGTCCCCGTCGGAATAACACCACTGGATCAATGCTGTAGTATCAGAGACAAATGAAGTGTTTGATGTCGTATCCATCGGCAAAGATATGTTGTAAAACTGTTCAGGGTCTGTCAACAACTCAGACACGGGCAAGTTTTCCCTCATTGAAAAACGACCCCACAAGCTGTTCAACAACAATTTGTTAATAGACCTGCGTGCTGGGTTAAGACATATCTTGTCAGGATTCAGATGAATCTTTTCCTTTTCAAAATAATCCCTGATGTATTCAGCCTTCTCCTCCTCTGTAACAGCCTGTGCTGGGTAACCACTTGCTTCCTGTTTATACTGTAAAAATGTCTTTACGTACTCACAGAATAACGTCTCTGAACTGTCTGGAAAATGCCACACCTCGTGGATTTTGGCTAACACATAGCCCTTCTCAACGGCCTTCAGCAATTCAATACTAACCCAAGTCCCCGTGATGGATCTGTCTTCATTATCATGAACACACTGTGTGGCTTGATTCTCTGACTCAGCGCATGTACGACAGAGTGGGAACATTAATTTACCATTACAACGGTATGGTAAAACAGGGTGTAGGAGCTTTCTAGGTGGATACACGGTTGCCTTGACAAGTCCGTAGTATTCCTCAAGAGGTCCGAAATTTTTGAAAATGACTTTTGGATGACCTACTGGGTATTTCTTCCTGGCCTGACAGAATGGATACAAACTGGTAAAGTCCAAGTATCTGATTTTCTCACCCTCACTAGCTTTGTGGTACAGCTTGTATGCGTTGGTTCTACCCCCAAAAAGTGCATCTCTCGGTTTCAATCTTTCAGGCTGTGTGTACGTAGACATAAATGTCACAACATCCAAATCAAACCTCTTAGCATTAGCCCACTGACATTCCCACATAACTTCAACCTCCAGACCATATGCACGAACAAGTACCTCCACCTTGATATTAAACTGCTTTCGTAATTCGCCGTACGACACCTTCGACATTGGATGGACATGGTTGTGACTGTAACGACATTCATGACCATGATGCACACATCCGTTAAACTCCAAGGCTTTTCGTACACCATCCTTTTCGTAGTAACCATCCACATGGTACACACCAAACTTCATCTCACCATGGGTTAGGGCGTGGGGAACGTCTACATCTCTTGTGCTTTTAACAAACTCAAGCCATTCAATAGAAACATTCGAAAAAGTTGTGTGTTGGTTAACGTACGCATTGTTGTGTGTCAGCGCTAGTGTGTCTTTTGGAAGAAAATGTGTCTTGTACACGGCCATGCAACACGATGCTAAAGTTGTATAATTAAACGGGTCCAATTTTGTACACCGGATGAACTCGTCACGATACTTAATGCATGCCTCACGTAGTAAAACAACATCGTTCCTACCATAAACATACAGCTCCCTTTTGAAGTCAAACACACCACCAGAGACAGTGTTGTACCACTCGTCAAACTGTTTTCTGTCTTTATCGTTCATTGTGTCGTAGCCATAAAAACTCTTGGCGGGGTACGGACCTGCGTAGTTTTCATTTTGTTTCAGGTTAAACTTGTGTGGAAAGTGGCCTTTCTCTGAACATGTTAAATTTAACGCTGACGCAGTCTTGGCTAAACGCATCGGGATAAATGAATACGAGTCAATGTAGCGCTGTTTGTACGCCTCGTCGTACATTGAGATCAGTCTACACCCCATCATTGTGATTCTGATGGCAATCCCCACTTTAGAAAAATATTCCAATAGCAAGAAATTGTCAAAACCAGCCGCATTGTGAGCCAACCATGTGTAACCCTGATATTTGGGACGTCTAAACTCTTTGACAAGTCGCGCGACGCAGTCCGACCCTTCTGCTGTGAACTCTCTACCGTCATACGTAATTGCACAGACAAAATTTGCTTCATGCTTGCCGTTTTCAACTCACGTCTCAAAGTCAAAAAATATGTATGATGTGCTGGGTTCTTTTAATTTGATTGGTTGTATGTAACATTCATGTACGGTATCCGACACTAATTCGTCACCGCAATGAACACAACGCCCTGACAGGCATCGGTGGGGTTTTGGCTTTGTTAAACTAACATGATAACGACGTCCGCATTTTTTACAATACTTGGTCAGGTCGCATGAGGAAGCCATCACTCCTGTAGTCGGCTGTTTCTTTTTTATGCTGTTCATAACAGTAGTCAGATTTGCAGTAGCGTAAGCAGTCGTTGCAATATTTGACACGCCGGGGTTTAGTGTGACACAAAGCGTCTTAACACACATTGCAACAATATTTACAGCTATGATCCATTGCCGATGTATACCCCTTATAGCAAAACTTGCAAACATACGGCACACCCATGAACGCTTTCAAGTTTTTTACCATGTAATAATGACCATCATGGAGGTACAAAAACACTGTCTTGGCATGTGGTTTGTCATTTGTTTGATACTTTTCTAAACTTCCGGAACTACTCTTGTGGAACACTACTATTTTAATACCAAACTTGTTTTCGAATTGAGCTACATCATTAAAACCGACTCTGATCACGTGTGTAGCCAGCGCTCGTCTGTATCTGATTAGCTATAGCTTCTAACACGTTATGAGGCACATGCGGGTTCAGAAAATGAGCGATGCAGATAGCAAAACACAGGTTGTTTGAGATGTTTGTCGGGCAAAAAAGATTTAACCTGTTCTTATTGATGACCTGATCGTGTGCTAGGTCATGCAGCTTACGCCGAACACCGCCATTTTTACTCATAGCTATGGTGACTGTCAATATCAAATTATTGTCTGTTTTAACACCTTTGTTGCTCTGCATAACCCTTTCAATAGCATCTGAAAATCTGTCAATGCTATAACCATCTCTTGAAGACAAGATAACATTTACATCGGATGTTAAACTATCGCCTCTTAGTGTAACATCAATAACGCTACCATCACCAGCCAACACCCGAGAGAATGAAACAATGTCTGACAATACATCATGCACATAGGTTGCATATGAGGCCATGTCTGCGGTCGGTGCCTCGCGAAAATTCAATGTCCTGTGTAGCACAATGCTGTTAAACCTACTTCTCGGCACTACGGTATAACCATCTACAAGGCCGCCATACCTCACCAATTCCGCTATGTCGCTATCAGACAAACCATAGTTAGGAGTTGTTGGGTCGAGTGATCTATGTGACTGTACACCAGCTCCTGTCTGCTCTGTGTTTATGTGTGTTGCGTTATGTTGCGTGTGTGCTATATCACATCTGCAACGTTTTGTTGACGGATTCTGTGTTGTGGCATTTCTATGTGACAAATGTCCGTTCAATGTGTTTTGTAGAACATTAGTGGTAAGTTGTCTATCAACATTTGTGTGTGGCGAGAATGTGTCTTGTAAACCATTACTTGGTGCTATTGTAGACATATACAGCTCCTGTAAACAAGACATTCGTCTCTGTAAAGACATCTGATGCCACGTATCATCATTTGTTTCGCTAACACACGGATTGTTGTCTGACTCCCGACACCTTTTAGACCCCATTTTGTTGTTTGTTTTCTATTAAATATATATAAAAATAAAAACTATTTTGGTTTGTACTAATGAGATGGTTTATTGAATGAGTTGGTAAGTAAAATATATCAAACCTAACAACACCTATGTTGTTGAAGAATCAGCAACATCCGAAAGTTTCAACTCCAACACTTTGTTGAGGCTATATAACACATTTGTGAAAGAAATCAAATGCTGTTTCAGTTCTTTACACTCGGTGTCTAGCGCTTGAATACGGTTAAATATGATAATGCTGTTTACGACATTCATGCACAAATTTCTGATGCTGTTGATTCTGTTTTTGAATTTGTTCGGTTAATTTCTTTATAGTGTTTTTAGACCTACGTTGAAGAGCCGCTTGTCTACGTTTCTCAATGGTGTTTTTAACAACCTCTTGTCTCAACAAAAGTCTAAGATCCTCATTTTCGCCAGAAGGGTAAGGACCGCTTACTTGTTTTTCATGTTCCTGATTTGCTCGCAAGTTTTCCCCATCAATGTCTCTCAGATCTCCCAGTAATACACCCAGTCCAACATCCAGCACAGCTCCGGCATCCACTGTTTCAGGCACCTTTTCTGCAAAACTGTTTTCATTCCATGCATGCAACAACTCGTCGGTCCATCCAGCAGTGTCCAGATCGGTGTACCCCTGTACGGTGTTCACAGTATGGTCGTTGTTGTGTAAATCTGTAAAGAGTCAAGAAAAACATTACATACTCACACACACAACTATCGCTGCATCAGTACAATATAGCAAATAGACACATACCTGATGATTCACGGTTACCCCCAAATGTATGGAGTCCTTCGTGTGAAACAGGGCCTACTTCTCCAAAGGCTTCGTTTTCACAATTGTATGTACACCCGGGGCTGCTTGTTAAGCATGGGTTGAATGCATACGGCGCAGATACGTCGTTGTGGACTAACACTTTGTGTATCACAGGCCAAAGGCGTCGTGGGGATGGCCTCAAACCCTGGAGGTGTTAAGAGACCCGTTGTTTCAGACGGGTCAATCCTACTACAGAAAAACATATGAATTAGTGTCACACAACACAACCCCCGACACAAAAACAAAACTACAAAGCGTCTGTTTACTCACCAAGTGGATTTTCGTAATCCGATGTATTTGCAACTCCTGTAACAACACGGGTTAAGGGATTACTTTGATTAACATCAACAACTACATGATTTAAATAAATAACAATAATAAACATAATAAAATATGAAAGAATTTACCAAGTTGTGACAATCCTTCAATGCTCCTAATAGCAAGAATAGTTTCAAGCTCGGATGTACCTAGACCGAGGAAAAACCTGTTAAACAAGACAATTGAAACGCTATTTAAAACGTCTACAACAGAAAATGTTAAATTCTGTAAAACACACACTTACCAAAAACGACGGCCATGTTGCTCCCGATTGTGATGATTCAGTGGGTGAAATGCCTGTACCGCAACACCATCTATATACCCAGTTTTTCTCAAGACACTCCCAGGATATAGTCTATTGAAATCCTTTGTGTTTGATTGGTTGGTGCTTATAGCAGAAAGCCTGTCTTTTGGTTTCTGTGACTCTAACAGAGTCTTCAGTGTATTCAAATGCCACAGCGCGCTCTGCAATGTTCACAGCAACACAATAAACTGTGTGCACTGACAGCGTATGATACGGCTGATATCTCTGCATCCTGGGGAAACAAAAACATGAAATAACATTTAATTAAATTTGAATTAATTGCATAGTGTGTATATATGTGGTTTAATAGTTGTTGTGTATTGATTGTGTGGTAACCAAAGTTGTATTAATACTGTAATCTTAATGTTGTGGGAGAGACGGTGTGGATTTGAGTGTGGAGTGCAGAGTATAGTGTAATGTGTGTGGTGTGGCAGTGTCTGAACTAAACAAATCCTCTGCCACTTCAGGGAGAGTGGGAAAGGAGAGTGGGGCTGCTATGCTGGTTGCTGAGCTAATGACTGAGAAGACCCAGAAGCTTTGTGATTGGCTCATCCACTGACCAATCAAAATACACTTCACGGACCTTGCCACTCTGAGGTAGCTAACAGAAATGGAGTCCTGTCAGAAACCTTTTGGTTAGCACAGATGCTAATTAGGGGAAAAAACAGATTTAACATTTTAGAGCTGTTTATTAAGTATTCCAATAAACTTTTTATTAACTAAACTGTATTACAATTACAATGATTGTGTGGTAAAATGTATACAATCGTGTTAAGCTGGGTTTTCCCTATTAGATGACTATTTAGTTTATCGCCTGTGAGGTAAATTTGGATTAATGTTAGCTACTAGTCTGTTGGCTGTGGACAAATTCACCTTCATGAAGACTTTAGTAAAGCTTTTTCTTAGAAAATAATTTTACTTTATTCCCTATATTTTTGTTTAATATGTATCCAAATGGTATTACATTTATGTATTAATATATAAACTATTTTAGATGTTTCTGGCTGTTTATTTTCTCCAAAAACTACCTCAACCATCTACAGAATAAAAATGTAAAATCAATGATTCTGTAAAAATCTTTCTGACAAAAACATAACACCTTCCTGTAATCATTCTGAAATGGTCAAACATGAATAGCTTTGGTTCTTTACTCTCATAATGACTTACTTGATGAGTCTTGAACTGGTTGAAGTCACAGAACCTGGAGAACTTCACAGCTTGACTGACTGAGGTGGTTATGATGGTATGTTGGTGGGGAGGGGGAGTAAAAAGGGGCCAGTGAGATTGCATAATACATGCAGCCTGGCAACACCATAGCAACTGCCTAGCAAGCACCTAAATTTAAGGTGGCCAGGATTTTAAGGTAACAGTTAATATAAGGTAGCAGAGAATTTAGTGTGTATTTTTTGTTGGCAGGAAATTTAAGGTGGTAGGAGAGAATTTAATGTGGCATTAGGGAGTTTAAGGTGGCATTAAATATAAGGTGAAACCGAATTTAAGGTGGCAGTGTAGTTAATGTGGTAGGAGTGAATTTGAGGTGGCATTAGGAAATTTAAGGTGGTAGTAAACTTAAGGGGGAGGGGGTGATATTTAAGATGGCACACAAATTGTATATACCACACACACACACCACATGTCTCTCTCACTACACAAACTTCACACATACCACTTTCTAGTTTGAAATGTTTTCTAAAGTCAGTGTTCTATGTAGGTTTATCTCATTAGATTTTAAATAGGATGTTCCTTTACCTCAGGTGTCAGAACCTCCACAAAATCTGTTGCTCTAGCTGGCTCTTCAGTCGAAAGGTGAATGTGGGACGTATATGCAGATACTTCCTGCTGGATCTTACTGCTCCTGAGATCAAGTATTTCTAAAAATAAAAACTGACATGAAAGAACATACAGAAACAGTCTGACAGAAATACGTCAGATAAGAGACACGTTTGTATTTAACCCTTTAGTGATTACCAGATCAGAGATGTGGCCTGGTTTGTGGGTAGAGCTGCCCACATACTGCTTCAAGTCAAATGTCTGTAGTCATCTAATGAGTTCTGATGTGTTACTGTCTGATGGGTTATCAATATGAACGTTTAAACTGAATTTTGTACAGGGAGGGAATTAAAGGCTCATAGAGCGGTTTAACACGACTAATAACCCGTATGTGCAGATATCCAAGTTTGCCATGCAGGTCCTCTGTCTGTACACCCTGATAATCAAGTTTCTAATTTTAGAACAAAACTAGCATTTCAATACACAGTCTAGTATAAGAAGCTGATAAAGTCGTCACTGTTTGATTGAATACCATCTTTAAACTGTTTAAGGTTAGCAGTTAGATTAGAGACAGTGCTGAACAGGATTATAGGATTGTTATTCTCAGTCAGTAATGAAAAATAGGAGGGTTTGATTGCGTTCAGGCTTTGCTCATATTCTATAATAACTCTCTAATCAATTCAGAAACTCCAGGAGGGTTTGAACCCAGGCCTCCCATGTGCAAGACCAACGTAAACTGATGAATCACCGACACCAACTTTTATCATCAGTGGAAATAAATATGGCAACAGGAAAACAAAGGATTGCAGAGGAGCTGGCGAGCACACAGCAACAAACAACAAGAGATCCACCTCAAAACTAAAACTGAGGGATAAAGGGCAACCGAGAGGGACGTGCTTTAACAAAGGAAGTGCTGGAGTGGAGCGCTGCCCTTCAGTAGAGCGTGCCACAGGTGTATTAAGTCTGCCTTGATTGGGAGTGCCCCCGTATCGCCCTCTAGTGGCCGGTGCAGGACGAGTCCCAGAGCCAGCCCTTACAGAAACAATCTAGTTTTGGTGTTCATCATTTACATTACAGACTACGAGCTGTTTCAGTGTACAAACATGACCTGATGATTAATGTGATGAAGGGCAGCAGATCCATGAAGATAAACCAGAGCAGTGTGGATGGGATGGGATCCAGTGTGCAGGAGGTTGAAGTGCTGGATTCAAGTAGCTGTAGGACATCATCTGTGGAAAGAAAAGCAAGTAAGGACATCTGTAGCTAGAGGTTGAAGACTAATGGAGAGAGGAGAGACAGAGGGAACAGACTGGCAGATTATTAACCTCCTTAAAAACAATAAAATCCTCTGGGTAGGGGAAGAGGGTGATGTGGAGATGGAGGGATGAGGAGAGAGGAGAAAATACTGAAGAGCTTGCATGGGTCAGATACTGATTCTTCCAGCTTCCCTCTGTAGAAAGATGACTTTGCAGCAGTTACTTTAGCTGGGAACCAAGACCAGGTCTACATCCACCAGGGATTTCCTCCACCTCCTCTCAGCCTTTCTTGGTTCTCTCTGGTTGCTACATAGCACATCCATCAGCCAAGGGGCAGGTGGAGAGGATCTTGCTGACCTGGAAGAGAGAGGGACTCAAAGCCTCTCTTACCAGCAGAAGGACACAGGTTGGTGGATGCAGGGCTGCTTATTCACCTACTCGGAGATATAGAGAGATATATCCTAACCCCAGAGATAGATAGATATATATATATATATATATACACACACACACACACATTCCTAAGAAGTTGGACAGCCTCAGACATTTTTAGACAGCACTTCAAGACAGCATACACTTGAACATCACATGATGTGTCTGGCATGTCTTCAGATGGCGGAACTATTTCTTATGAGACAGAAATGGTCTCATCACTGTCATTATCTGCATTTGCCAAATTTTGCTTTCCTACCAACATTAAGGATGATTCTTCTGATACTGGCCTTGAGGGTGAACGTTGGTGTTCAGCAGCATTGTCCAGGCTTTCATGCTGGGTTTTTCCAACTCCTCTTCTCCAAGCATCATAATACGGTCTTCTCCTTGTTTTAGTGTTGGCTTTTCCCGTTACCATGACAACTTTTCCCCACAAACCATCCTTGTTCCAGTAACCCTCCTTCTCCAAGTCTTCTTCGTTGATATACAAAGCAGCTGTAGCTGTAGATTTCCTTACTGATTAGCTCTGTGGTGTTGTTCACCATGGTTCTACTAGTTACCAAGGACAAACCAACAATCAAGGTCCAAAAAAAAATCAAAAAGGTCAATACAGATATTAAGTCAGAAAAATCTGGCAATATTCTATGAGACCAAAAGAGGAAAATGTTTGAATCCAAAAATCAAGCAAAGGGTTTGAGTATGAGCACTAAGTAGTCAGACACAAAGGAACTGGCAATACTCTGCACTGGTGTGCTGGGTTTGGGAAGTTTTTAAGGTGAGACTAATTAGAGTGGTAATGATGTGCAGGTGAGAAGATTTCAGGGTGTGTGTGTGTGTGTGTGTGGTTGGGGGGTGGTAAAAGACCTCCAGTGGACAGGTGGGGAACTGCAAAAATATTCCCCAAAATGTACATTTTCTTGACGCATAAAAAGTTTCTGGAAGCATAAAATGCTGGTTAAATTTTCCACCAGTATTTACATTGCTAGGATATATTACTGATTTGTTAGATGATGGCTGGGTTGTTGATAGTTTGTTGTTAGATATTTTTCAAAAATGTCCTGAAGTTAACGAAGTCATCCATAAAGACAAATATAGCTAAGCACATATGAAAGTTGAAAATATTTCACATTACTGATTGTGTAAGTTTGTAACCTGTCACCTTATCTGGGTCTAAGCTCTTTGTAAAATAAAATGAGGTAAAGTGGAAAAGTGTCCTGTGTTATCAACATCTTTAAATCTTTATGGAAATCATGGACATCAGCATCCTCTGGACTAAAGACGAGAAGGACCATTCAGCTTATTAGCACAGTTTACCTCTGTGTTGGTAGGAGGGCATTAGAACACAAGGCATGAATGGCTGGCTCATCTGTGAAGGTACTATTGATGCTCAACAATAAAGGTCAATCAACAATGTCCACATGATGCATTTTTCATGAAATGCCTTGCTTATTCCTGATTACAATTTAATATCAAGCAAGAATGGAAAACATTTCACTTGCAGAATTACAGCAGTTGGTCTCCTCAGTTCACAAATGATTACAGAGTGTTGTTAAAAGAAGATGAACACAGTGATGAATATCAACCTGTATTATTATGATTGTTAATATTATTTATTGCTTAAATAACATTTTTTTAGTTTCAAAATGTCATATGTTGTCTTAGTACTATTTTAAATTAAATATAGAACATCACTGCATTCAGTTTTTATCTGTTTCTATTTTGCACAGCATCCAACTATTGTGGAAATACTGTTGTATACTACCGTAACCTAGAAACAGATATAACTATATGGCCTAACATTTAAGTATCAGGCTATATTGCTGATATGAACATGCAGTAATTTCTCCCAATTCTGTAGACATGTTGCTTGCCCTGATGCCCTGTTAATGATCACTTCTTGTGCGTTAAAAAAGTCATTACAGGCCTTTGACACTTGATATGTTCTTATGTAGGTGGATTGAAAAGTTTCAAGAGAGCAGTGGCTCGCCCAGATGCTTGTTGTTGCTCTAAATGCTTCTTGGATCTTAAATGGGACAAGTCAGTCAGTTAACACTATACATGTTTTTATTTTTATCAATAGCTACATGCATAATTGATGCGAATGGCCTTCATTGCTACATGGCCTACACAAGATAAAGTTCAGATACACAGCAATGTGAAACAAGTGCTGGACACGCATAAATACACGAGATAATAAACTTGCAAGAAACATTCAGAAACATTATTTATAAAACCACATGCTATCGATTCAGGCAAATTACATTAGATAAACAATTGGGGTCACACATCAGCATTTAGAGGATGAGATTAAATCTGTTTATGTGCAGTGGTACTGTCATGTATAAACAGGATATAGAGGTTTTGAATCAGTCTATAGTGGACCCCTGGTATGTTCGGGCTTAGTCCAGATTGGTGGACGTCATCTGGTTTTACACCCTGAGAAAAGTTTATATTTTAATTAGGAGAGTGATTTTCTGACTTCATTATCCAGTATTATTTGTTCTGTATTAGGTAAATGGAAGTATTCATTATTGCATTTGTAAAGGAATGTAATGCAATAATTGTTTTATCAATCAAACAGTTGTAATATGAGTTTTATTTTATTCATAAACTGGAACGTAGTTCCTGCATGATTCCGATAGAATGCACAATAAACCACACTTTAGAAACGTTGTTAATACGATGCATATTTCATTCGATGTAATAATATACTGGGTTAATGCATATATTTACCATGTTCAAGGGATTATTCTTGCACATATGATACAGAACGTGTACAACTTCAGTTAATAATACAGACATTTGTGAAATACAAATCTGTCATTTTTCCTTCGAGGATGTTAAATAGCTGTTTAGTCACTTCCGCCCTGGTTTCCTCTCCGTAGCTGCTGTAGCTCGTCGTCGGAGCTCCGGTGCTGTGGATAAATCAGCGAGAAAAATCGCATTACACATCAGTCGGTAAGTCTTTTTTTTCTTCTACGCAGGCTGGTTGAGCAGGCATCTCAATGTCATGTTCATCCATCCCTCGGTGACGTGGCACGGTCTCCGTTCTTGTTTTTATGTATGAACTGTGGGCCCATGCGGTTTTGTTTTCCCGCATTTTCACCAGTCACGTATTCTCTCATCGTCACACTGAAACTGATGCAGTGAGATCATTTATTTTAGTCTCTAGAGTTTATGCCTGTAGTTACTAGCTGTGGGAACGTCTGGAACTAGTTTATGTGGGATGCTTATAACCATATAAGGAGTAAAGAGAAATTCTATGGATTATAATAGGATTCTATGACAACAGCAGCAAGAGCAGCAGCAAAAAATATGAGCTCCTGAAACTTTGAACTTTTTGTTGATTGTTTGGATATGTACGGCAGAAAACACTAGTCTAAACTCAGCCTAAACACATCAGGACCATTTCAACCGACTACAAAGACCTACAGTCCAGCAGAACAGGAAAACCAGATCTAACAAGATCCAACTACCAGCCTGGGCTTCATCTCAGAGAGCACAATCAAACAATAACAACACAGTCTGACCAGCAGGAGAGGCACAGGAGGAGACCTGGACACAACACAACCAGAGAGGAACCTCAGACAGACTGACTGATAAAGGGGTAAACCTCCTTTCTGATCTCTGTGGAGAAACTTCTCAAACATTATAAACATATTCAGCCCTGCTAGCCCCCACTTAGCCTCGCCTAGCCCGGATAGAACCTTCTAGAGACATATAGAAACTCTGACAGTTACAAATGAATACACTGCTAAAGCAGCACAGTGGACAGAGAGTCTGTTCCTCAGCTATCAGCTGCCCAGAAGAAGCCAAGAGTGAGAGCAGGAAGAAGAAATACAAGGCAGAAATGCTGAGGACACAGCCAGAGACACTCAAAGTAGATTTCACCCTGACCAATGGGAGACCAACCAAATCCAACCTGCTGTTCTATACTGAACACCCCGAGGTCTGGCACTCTACTCTCCTGGCTGACAATCAGCACTTTAAAATGGGTGGTAATAAAACTATGAGGCAGCTCTACATCGACAGCTCGCCCAAATTTAACATCAATCTCTACAAAACTGGAACAGTCATGATCCAAGGGTCTGAAACAGCCCTGGAAGCATTCCAACAGGACTTTGAAAGACTGAAGTCACTCGTTACACAGAATAGATCCACTCCAGTGTCCACATCAGCACCTACTACCGTGATGACCGTCTCACCACCACGCACGAGGCTCAGTACTGTTCCACCAGGCAGTCCGGACACCAACACTGTCCCACCCAGAACACCTGTAACAATCAAACGCATTCAGGACTGCCTCTCCTTACTGGAGGTGGAGTTAATGGAGATGAAGGAAAACAAACTCGCCGAAAACGACATTCTCCAGAAACTACAAACTGAATTTGCACAGCACAAAGAAGAGACACAAGCTACAGTCAAACACATCGAGGAAAATATAAAATCACTCCAGGGAGAAAACAAGGCTCTACAAGCGGACCTGATGGGATTAAAGGAAGAACTGGTGCAGAAAGAGGCACAGATCGTCTCCCTCACAGACCAGCTGCAGAAGGTGACAACCAAGCACTGCACCGATGCACTCCACACAAAAGACCCCAAACCACATCCTGAGAAAAGACCTGAGCCCCACCCCTCCAGGGCCCCACAGAATAAACCGGAACTCTTCCCTTCTGTCTCTCAACAAGGTGAGACAGAGCCCCACCCCCAGCACCCAGCGGGAACCCGGACTCTACCCCTCCAGCGCCCTTAAAAGAGAACCAGAGCTCCGCCCCCCCAGTGCTCTCCAAAGAGAATCAGAGCTCCACATACGCTATGTATTGCAGCGTAAACCGGAGCTACTCCCCTCCTGTGCTCTACAGAATGAAGCAGACCTCCGCCCCACTGACACTCTACAGACACAGTCAGAGCTCCACCCCTTCTACACCCTACAGAATGACCCAGACCTACACCCCTCTTGGGCTCAGTTGTGCACAACATGCAGCACTGCACCCCAGACCAACCTCTACAGCCTCCCACAACAGCTCTTCTTATCGACTCTAATGGTAAATTTCTAAAGCACAGACAGATGTTCCCAACACACAGGGTAGGAAAATTCTGGTGCCCCACAACCCAAGCAGCACATAGACTGCTTCATCCTGCACATTTGGGTGCACCAGATAATATCATCATACACACAGGAACAAATGAGCTGCGTTCACATGGGAGAAGTCTCGCAACGGCAGTAACACAAGTGGCCCAGAAAGCTCAAAGAGTCTTCCCAAATGCCAACATCACTGTCTCCACCTTACTCCCATGCAGAGACGTCCCTGAGGAAATTTGGAAGTTGCAGGAT
Organism: Prochilodus magdalenae; assembly: GCA_024036415.1. Lineage (NCBI taxonomy): Eukaryota > Metazoa > Chordata > Actinopteri > Characiformes > Prochilodontidae > Prochilodus > Prochilodus magdalenae. The sequence continues at coordinate 4,973 of JAMWET010003399.1, read as the reverse complement.
ATTGCTTTAGGTTGGAACTGTATGCAGTTCGAGGAGTTATACTAAATTTAACTGTTTTTGTTACAATTTAAAAACTTTATTGCAGAATTGCTTTTAGTTGTATGCAACATACAACTGTTGAATGCTTCACATGTCTTTTTTATTATTTCTGAACACATGCACCACTTTCAATAAAACCTCAAACATATTTATTGGCAAATATTCAATATATAAACAATACGGCACTATGTATGCTCTGTTTATCCACTCTCTCATTGGAGCACTGCTTATCAAAGGGTCTGAAATATGTAAGCTGGTCTATACAGAGAACAGAAAACGCATCATCTCTCTCCTCAATACAGTATCCATTAAAGTGCTCATCAAAGTACAGTGTGTCAACACTACCGACTAGTATGAAAGCATGCTCTTCATGTATTATGATATTACAGATCTTTTTGAACTCTGGAAGATCATGACATGATCCAGTGCAAACGAACAAATCAACCTCATACTCAGTACCGTAATTTCTGACCCAGTTAGTAGTTGAAACACCTGAAAATGCCTCCAAATGCAATGTCTTTCCCCACCCTGCAAGCTGCAGAGTGTTTGTGTCCTTGTAGGACCAAACTCAAATCTTTTGAAATAATAGTTTTTGTAGTTAAAAATGCCAATGACGCTGATGAGTGCTGCTTACTAAAGATTTTGTGAGATTTTTGAAATTTTTAAACAGACCTTTTATAAACACGGTGTTTTGGCCTCAAATACGCATACACCAAAAATGGATAAGAGGGTGTTCAAGTTTTTTAATACAGTGCGGATTAGTGCATCATCAAGTGGGTGTTTTTGGAATTCAATCTCCGTATCAGGAAACACAGTAATTTGAACATTTTTATGGTGATCACAGGTCAAATGTTTCAAGTAACATACCATCCCATCACTTAGAACCTGGGGCAGAAACACTATGTTGACAATCTGTATTAAAATGAGGCTAGAAGGTTCCAGTTGACTGTTATCCCTTTTAAATGACATCACCAAATATAAGCGGGAGTGTTGGCGCAGAAACACACCACGCCTGGACAGCATTCAAAAACCCAGGTTGTTTGCTAATTTTTTGTCATCACCAATTGTAAGCCACTTGGTTTGTTTTTACGGTCTGGGTATCCATAGTTAAAGCTCTGTATTCTGTCAGACAATGTGTTCACAGAGACATAACCCTGTTTTACAAGGTAATGAACAATGTTACAATGTTCAGTGTGAAGTTCTTTTGAACGAAAAATTAGACCAGGATGATCCTCAGTAAATACAGACTGTACTTCATCTTTACTAGTCAAACAAAACCTACAGAAATGTGTTCCACTAAAGGATTCTACAAAACCTAACAAGCCAATCTCCTGTTATTTGAATTACTGAACCAAACAATGGCTTTTCAAAAGAAGGAAGCTGTATTCCTTTTGTTTCCAAAATTTTTAGATCATTAATAAGGGGCTTCAATATTTCTTCAAAACCATATGTCTTTAGGTCATTAGTGTAGAAAAGAGCTGCAAGATGTACATTCATTAGCACAGAGTTACATTTAGGTGGAAGGTTTTTCAGGGTAAAATAAACACAACTAAGTTTGTGGACACCCTTCTTGGAACCTAAAGGGTTAGCTGTTTCAAAATCATCATAATAAAGCAAAAGCTGTAGAGCATGTCTCTCTTGTGAGAACAAGGAATGATTTTGGAAATATGAAGCCTATCATTAATGTCCCATGTAAATGCCTTTTCACTCAGTTTGTCCTGCAAAAAAGCACTCTCTTATTTCCACATTTTTTGTGAAAATAGACTATTGAGTTGTACTAAGAATCTGGTACATACATATATTATATGTTTAACAGGGAACTGGCTGTATATACCTTGATAGTTCTGTCTCTACGTACATCCACTTTCTTACTCCGAGTACATGTTCTTTTCAGGTTCAACTGTTTCCCACCTTTCATCAAAATATTTATGCCTTTTTTGCCTCTGTGTTTAATGCTGAAAAAAGGATTTGTCTAATTTCATCAAAAACAGTGCTCTATTTTTCTAGAAATATCCTGAAATCCTTTGCTTCCAAAGAAAGGTTTTGAGAAACTGGCCTCTCGTGCTTGGGCTGTGTTTTGAACATCATTAAACAACTTCTTCTCCATAAAACTAACAATTGTTTGGACAATACTTCCAGAGAGACCTGCTGCTTGCAAATGTGCAACAACTGAAAAAACCGCCACAGATATGATGACAGTTGAAGGCATAACATCAGAGCTCTGTAAAGGAACAGGAATGCTTGTGAAAGTGGCAACAGGCAACAGACAGTTGAACTTCTGGGTGATCACTTGAAAAATGCACCTCATATTCATTTCGTGTAGTTACACCCTCACCGGTGTCCACGCCATGTAGGTACAAAAAGTATTGAAGAACCCAACCTGGCTCTCCACATTTCAGGACGTAAAACTTTTTGCCACGGATTTATAAACCATGGTGGAAATTTAAATGCTGACAAAGAAGCAACAACTTTTTGTGGTGCACTTTACAGACAAAAAAACATGTGAACATTTTCTTCAACAACGTATTAGTTTCAGATGTGTCCCCCTGCAGCAGTCGTTTGTGCTCTAAGTTTTTCCTTAAACACGGGGGGCTCTCCTTTGCGCATTTTTCCAACATCACTGTTGTACACTGTGGTTTGCACAACTGTATAGAAAAAATTGCTCAAAGCTTCAATCATAGGAGAGGAAGACTGGAAAACAAAAGTGAGCTTTGAACAGTTTCATCAAATGCAGCCACAGATGTCTGAGCTTATGCATGGGACAGCCATTCTGGTCGATTTGATGATGTTAGAACTTTGCGATTTTTGTTCTTTTTGCTCACCAATGCAGAGGAAGGAAGGGCTGTCTTGTTTCAGCTCTCTCAAGGAAGGTAGTAAGGACTGGCTCCTCCTGTAGAATAGCAGTGCAGGGACATGTTGTGCATGTGTCAGTCGAGTCACATTATTATGACAATTAGCTAAATCCCAGAGTAACCACTGCATGCAGCGCAGGCAGCAGCTAGGAGGGCTGGGAGTGACTGGTAGGTCCTGGTAGGTTGTCACAGGTAGTATCTGGAGCCATGCTGACTGCAGTGCAACCCATTCGATTAGACAATCTTGCAAATTGCAGGGTGTCATGAACAAAGTTGTGAAATTCTAGGTTTCTGTTCCAACATTTGTACAAATGTATAGCAAATCAAACGCCTAATGAAATTGACTGGAAAAAAAAAAAAAAAAAAAAAAACATTTAACAAAAAAAAAAAAAAAAAAAAAAAAAAAAAAAAAACTGCATACCTGAAGATATCTCACAAGATTTGGTTGGCTGCCTGGCTGAATTGAATCCTTGCTGTTTTTTTTTTTTTTTTTTTTCTGTCCTCGTGAGGTTGGTGGAAGTAGGTGAAGAAGCAGGAGAATTGCTGACGTATCACTGTCCCATCCTTTTACAGTACAAAAACAATATTAACTGACTGACAATCTTTTTTAAAAATCTGAAGCATTTTGGAAAAATTAAACTCACCATAGATATTATCAGGTTTGGAGTTTCAAGTGCTGACAGAAGTTCCTCAAAACGTATTGATTTGGGCCTTACTGTCCTGCAGTCACTGGATGGGACTTTGGGCTTTTTTAAAAAGGTAGGCCACTCACTTCGCCAAGGAAACTGCTAGGACACCTCATCTCCAAAACATCATTGGTTGAAGTCCAATGTGGTTCAATCTTTCAAAACAAATAAGGAATTACACACACATATATGTTTAAATATTCAATGGGTGCTTAATTTGTTTCATAAAAAAGGTGTTAGAACAGTCTAATATTTAAAAAACAATTGCAAGTTCTTTTAACCAATCCAGGTATGTCACGGAACCGAGGGAAGACTCATCCAGAATCGAAAAAACTGGATGCATCGGCTTGTCATGAAACCAGCTTCTATTAGTGCCAATACTGGAAAGTTTTGCTCTCATTCTCTCTTTTGATGATTGACTCATCTGTTGAAGTGTCTAATTGTAGATAAAGCCTCCCTGCAGTCATCACCCAAAACAGCTGTTCACCACTTAGAAGAGTTACTCGTTCTGCTTTTGGGCTTGTCCTGATAGAAGGCTTGGAATAACTCGGGTAGCCAACCAGATTGTTGTGCGTTGAACGTGTCCTAATCCTCCATGCTAGGAAGCCAGTAGTTGCCCCAGGATCATAGTAGTGTTCCTGTTTAATACACAAAATCCCAAACACAATCAGAAAAGCATGCATTTTTTAGTTTCAGTAAATAAGAACCACTGAACACAGATTTTTTTTTTTTTTGTTTAAATGGCAAAAGTCATTTAAATTATGCTAACACTATTTGCAACAAAAAAATAATAAAAATCATCATGGGTCACAATGTGGAAAATGCACAATGACCCAATTTTTTGTAAGGAACAAGTTTCAGCCTTTTTGCAATTTACTATAGCATTAACTCACATAGCCATTCTTAGAGTATGGATCTTGGAGGTACGGAAACAGGGTCACAATTCCCAGTGTATAATTGGTACGTGCACTTGATGGTGGGATCCTTCTTTGAAAAGAAAAAAAAAAAAAAAAAAAAAAAAAAAACAGTCTTATACACCCTGTGCAAGTGCTTGTTTTTATCCTTAAAGTTAATTTATTTATTAACCAAATTCACTTAAATGTCTTACCCATGAGTTTCAATCATATATGCAATCAGGATGTTTACCATCCTGTTTACGTTTTGGCATCTGTAGTGTTTTTGGGTTTTGTCATATTCCATAAAGACCTCTTCACCCTTTGGGATTGGCCCTGACGAACAGCTTCAACCATCTGCCAAAATGTTGTAATTAAATTCCAGTTGTGTTTACCGATAGAGAAACCACTATTAATTTTAAAAAATACTTTCCCAATTGTATTAAAATAAATATTTTAAATTTTTTTTATTTAATATACACTGTCCTGCTTGAATCTCACGA
>JAMWET010003398.1:7500-19399 GCA_024036415.1 Prochilodus magdalenae | reverse complement strand
ATTAGCCTTGTAGGCCGCTCTGGATAAGCACATCAGCTAAACGGCTTTAATGGAAATGTATTCTAGTAGAACCCAAACATGTGGTTCTGAACCCTGAAAATAACAGGCCTTCTTTAACTGATTGGAGTTGACATGGGCTGGAGGTTAGGGAACCAGTCTTGTGATTGGAAGGTCACCAGTTCAATTCCCTGAACTGAGTGGCATTAGTAAAGTGCCTTTGAGCAAGGCACCTAACCCCATTGGCTCTACAGGTACCGTGGATAAGGCTGCCCACTGCTCTGGGCAAGTGTGCTTAGCGCCCCCTAGTGTTTGTTTATGTGTTTCACTGCACGGATGGGTTAAATGCGATGGTGGAATTCCTCTGTGTGTAAGCACAGTTGGCAAAAATGGTTCTGATCTCATTCGAATGAATGAAGTCAGACTGATTTGGTTATTGTTGGATGTGCAGGATTTGGATTAGGATTAGAATTAGGTGAGGCCAATCGTTCCTTGAGTAAAGAGCTTAGGGTCATTCTGGTGCCACTGTGATTCGCACACAGAGGAACTAGCCTTCCACATTTAACCCATCCATGAAGTAAAACACTCACACTAGGGGGCAGTGAGCACACTCGCGCTGAGAGGTAGACAGCCCGGGACTCCACTGCTCCTGTTGACCCTGTTGGGTCATTCGGTACAGAGATAAGACCCGGCCTTGCTTATGTCACATGTGTGGCAAACTTGAATCATTAGCATGTCTCACAATGTCAAACCTACACACGTTTCGTTCCTGTGGGTCGATTCCTTCTGGGTGCAGCTATTTGTGCAACCAGTCTTTTGACGTTGAGTGTATTTAGGGTTTATTGTACACGTCCACAGGAATGAAATTCAGGATTTGGCCCACTTGCATATTTATTACACTGTCCATAAACTACAGACCTGGTGCCACTGCTGGCTACGAGGCTAATGTAGCTAATAAACAAGCCTTTTAGCAGTTAGCACCATGCTAACTCATACCCAAATGATCACACCCTCGGCGTAAACTGTGTGGATGTGTTAAACAGCCTGTTAGGGTCTATTTAACGCTGTTATCTATAAAGGTAGACAAACAGACAGAGTAAACTCTGGCTTCAAGATGGCCGCTGCTAGCGTTAAACCCCAGGCGACGTACGAGTTGTCTAAAATACACAAGCGATAAACTAAAAAAGGACAAAGCTCTTACTCTGTGAAGTTTGATAAGTAAGGATCTGGACCTGGAGCAGTCCAGGCTCGTGGAGAGAACATATCCCAGGCTGAAGCCCTCTCTCGGGGTGTGGGACGGCAGGACAGAGGGGTGCGTCTGGAGGCCAGCTGGATCACCACATCACCCCGTCTCTGCTCTAATCGGACCGTTTAGTCGGCGTGGGCGTGTATGTGTATCACTTTTCAAAGCACAATGGAATCAGTAGACCGTGAAGCAAATCCCAAAAGGCCGTCTGAATGAGTCACACAAACGCTGGGGGTGACCCCCACCCGCTCACTACCCCCACCCCTGAACCCCTAATCCTGTTAACCCTTCACTGGGTGCCATTAGCCCAGACCCGGGAGAGGAGATTAGCCTAAGACGGCCAGCCTACTGCGGCTCTTTACTTCATTAAACAAAGCCCTGAGTAGGGCCCTGAGCAGGCCGCAGGCCAGGAGGCCACTGTACATCACAGCCAAGCAATGACACGATGAGCACAGCCAGCCCGAAGAATCACTCCTCCGATTAAAAGCGAACTTTCGGCACAACTTCAAAGTAATTCCCTGGCTCAGGTGTCATTCGAAGTGGGTTTGGTGTCACGTGGTTTAGATGTTCTTTACAGTGGTGGTGATGGGAACCAGGGGTAGGGTGTCCCAAAAAGGAGGACATCCCACCCCCAAGTGGAGGACATCCTAAATAAGGCGGGATCATATCATAACCTAACCTATGGAACACATACATGATGCTTTACTCACTAGGTGGGTGGAATGGATGATGTTCGCTTACTAACTGACTAGCATTTTGAGGGCTGACCTGTGGTTAGCCGGTAGGCGAGTGAGTTACGATGTCACATGACCTTGTTGAATCAATGAAATGCAAGGCATGTCTGTTGACACAGACGTTGGCACAAATAATATTGGCGAGTGAAAGGCATTAAAAAAAAAACAGACTGTCTGACCTATAACTGGACGTGTGGCAACCCTAACCAGGGGTCACCATGTCAGGGGTCACCGGTTTTATTTACTATCCATTATAACTAATAACGACATAGTTAGATTCTCACTCAGACTTACGAACTTACTGACTGATGAACTTTACTGAAACTTTAAGGATTATAGAACTGATGCTAACACACCAAGCGAGCTTATTCAAGCCCCACTAAAGTTCGCATGGTAGGCTGATGCTAACCTACCAGCTGAAGTGCCTACGTTAGCTTGATGGTAACATAAGTATCCTAGTTTGCCAATGTATTCCAGCTCCGCTAAAGTACCTACATCAGCTCGATGCTAACAAGCCCGATGCTAACAAGTACACCAGAATGTGATAGTATTCAAACTCCGCTAAAGTGCCCAGGTTGGCGTTATGCTACAGTAAGTCTCCATCTCAAACTCCGCCATGTTAATCCAACAGCCCCGATACTGATACTGTCGTGGAAAAGAGGAACCAGCTCAAACATTCTAGAAGAATTATGCCATTCCACCTTAAATGGCAGTTACATTATTCAGCCAGAACACTGCTAAAGGGAACCCTGACTATTAGGATTAAGACTGGACCACAGTTTAGTATGCCTCCCCAATACTATTCAAATACTAAGAAAAACAGAATCTATTTATGTTTGAAACAGGCTGCCATATTTGCTCACTCCCTTGTATGTTTAAATAAGTTAATACACTGAATACATTAATAACTGATCGTTAAATAAACAAAACCTTCTTGGACTTTCATTTTCCAGTAGCTACCTTAAATTCATAAAATAAATAAATAAAAACCACATGTAAACAAACACAATGATATGCAGAACCAAAGCAATTCAACCCCAACAGCACAACTAGCAAGCAATGTTATGCTAAACTTGAGTGAATATATAAGTGAGTTATGTCTCATGTATTTTGGACCTCACTCCCCCAAATGCTGAGGCCAGCGGCTGTCCGGCAAAACTAGGCCAGCCCAGTCTTGTTAGTGTAGGAACGTCAGGACGGCTTTACTTGGTTTGAAACCTTCATGCAACTTTGGTTGCTTGAAACCAGTCAGAGAACTCGAGGTCCTTCCTGTATAGAACCGAGCTTTGGCTTTCGTAGAGCAGCAGAATTTCAGGCTGCCTTTAATGACGCTGTGGCGAATCGTAATGAGTCACAAGGATTTTCCCAAAGTATTCCCGAGCCTACGTGGCTGTATTTAACACAGCAGCATGACGGTTTCTCAAGCAATGCCGTCTACAGGCTTGAAGGTTTCCGGCCTCGTCCTACACCGATTGAGATTTCCCTGGATTCCCAGAACGTTTACAGCAGACGCTGGAAGACCGTCATTCCTTGCAGTCCTTCACCACTCTTTCGAACTGTTTGATGATGGCCTTGGCTCCTTTGGTCCCCAATCAAGGATACCAATTCACCTGCTTATGGTGGACCAATTTTAAAAAGTGCAGCTTTAATATTCTATGAACATTCTCACTGTAATTTTGCTCCAGATAATTTGAGTTGCATCAAATTAGTTCGGATTTGTTTACAAAATACAATTAAGCAGGTCAGCCAAAACCAATAAGTCAAATTGACTGACAGAGCTCCTCCTGATTGACATGGTTGGTAGTTTTCCTTTTTGTCAATTTCCTGATCCATGGCAACAAACAACCAGGTTTCCCGAAGCTAAAGTTTCTATAACCGGCTGGTTTTAACCAGCCAGCTAATGCTAACAGCTGTTCAAACAGCTGCTTCTACCAGTGTTTATTCTTTACCAGCCTCTCGTTATTACAATCTATGTACCTAGATTGTTTTCTTTTCTCCTCTCTTGGCGCTCCAAAAATAATTACAAGAGGTGTGACCTCGATGGACTCGATGTGCTTCTAAGACACATCAAGTACAACCATGGTGGTCACTCTCGCTGTTTATTTTCAAAGACCTAACATGCACAGAACAGATTAGAAAACTCAAACACTGCTACTTTCCAAAAGGCACACATGCATACCCAAAACGGGAATTTCACAGGAGAGAGGAAGACATTCTTTACTTCCCGTGTGAACAAATAGAGAGTACTTCTACTGGTCCACTCATCATGAAAGTTTAATGGTCCCCGGATGGTCCCTCTAACCTTTGGCCCGGAGGACACAGCCTCCATGATATCCAAAAAGAATTCCAGACTTTGATTCCACTGGACACTTTTCCACTCCTTCTCAGTCCAACAAGTGATGGTGTGTCCTGATCTGTTTACACCTGGTTTCTTCTCTGCATGTTGGAGCTCTAACTTGTGTAAGATAGTGGTAACTCCAGGCTCCTGCAGGTGGCGCTGCATGAGGATTTTGGACCTATAAATCCCTGTGGGGTATGAGTGACGGGATCTATAGATTGGGAAGAGGTGCTACAGTGCAGTCTCATTCCATGTGTGGAAAATGGCTCCAGAGCAGATGTTCATGATTGGCTAAAAGTAGGGACTGCATGTGGGCGTGGCCAAAGACCATAGTGTGTAGGAAGTAGCTGAATCTGCAGGTGTATGGAAGCGTACGGTCATACGGGTCTACCAGCAGTGGATAAAATCCCAGTCTACAGGGAATTCTCCTCGGAACTGTGCCAGGGAAGGCCTCCACCACATCTGGACCAACTGACTAATTCTTTGAGGTAAGAGTGTTTGAACACCAATGTGGCTACATCCAGAAACTTCCCCAGTCCAGTCACAGCTGGTATTGGTGCTGGTGGAGGTGCTACACACTAGTAAGTGTGTGTGAGTCACAGGGGAGCTCCTAATTTACCAAACCAGCACTGTAATTGAATATGTTGCATGCAACACATACACAACATGCAACATGACAAACTGGCACTGGATGTTTCAGCATGTGAAGCCAGCCTAAGAAGTTCAAAGGAACTTGAGAAATTCAAATTTAGGTAAATTATATTTCAAATAAATATTTGTTTGGCTGATTAACACTCAGTTAGCACACACCATATCAGAGATGGTGTAGTTTTCCTAAAGTCATCTCCCAGACCCTGCTGTGCTTTCCATCCTCACCATTAAACAAATTTAAATACAGGGTCAGGATTCATATCTAACTGGGTTCCATGTAACATCTTTCCTCATCCAGCCACCAACGCCCGAGCTACTCTTAGGTCTTTGTGATAAGCTTGCACTCGCAGAACTGAGAACACACTATTAACATAACAGTCGGCTCCCAGTGCAGCCGCGGGGTCAGAGAGACAGAGGAGCTGAACTATTTCTATATGCTGAGTTACATAAGCAGTGTGGGCAGGTGGCCTGGGAACAGAGCCGGAGCCGGAGCCAGAATCCGCCCGTTTCACAGCACAATAATGAGATCATTATTCCGAAAAATATTCCTGCATTCTTTATGCACTCGTAAATATCAAAACGCCACACTGACTCCATCACGGGTCAGAGCGGAGGCCGCACAACACTCCCAAGTGGCACAATTGGCCAAATAGGCAACACTGCTCTCACTGCTGGAAACGGAGCTCGCTCCAGCCAATCAGGGGCTACGGTAACATAGCTACAGAAACCAGCCTTTAAAAACTTCTCACAGAATTCTTAACAAATCTATCACGTATTCTTTATCAGATGGTAATAAGGCTAAAGTCCATGCAGGCTTATCGCTTTAACTCGGTGTTAAGTTCAAATCTGCATTAACATGGTAGTTACATGTATGTATGTGTGTATATATGTGTATATATGTACATATAAAAAGTGTATGAATGTGTGTGCGTATGAATATGTACATACATATATATATATACATACACACACACACACACACACACGTACATATATATATATATATATATATACAGGGGTTGGACAATGAAACTGAAACACCTGTCATTTTAGTGTGGGAGGTCTCATGGCTAAATTGGACCAGCCTGGTGGCCAATCTTCATTAACTGCACATTGCACCAGTAAGAGCAGAGTGTGAAGGTTCAGTTAGCAGGTAAGAGCACAGTTCTGCTCAAAATACTGCAATGCACACAACATTATGGGACATACCAGAGTTCAAAAGAGGACAAACTGTTGGTGCACGTCTTGCTGGTGCATCTGTGACCAAGACAGCAAGTCTTTGTGATGTATCAAGAGCCACGGTATCCAGGGTAATGTCAGCATACCACCAAGAAGGACGAACCTCCACCAGCATCACGTAGTGACCTGGCCACTATCCTGCAAGAGGAATGGCTTAAACTCCCTCTGACCACTGTGCAGGACGCAGTATATGTCATTCCCAAGACCAACTGACGCTGTATTGGCCGTAAAAGGAGGCCCTACACCATACTAATAAATGACTGTGGTCTAAAACCAGGTGTTTCAGTTTCATTGTCCATAATAGCATTATTATAGCATTATAGCATTATTATAATAGCATTATTATTGTCATATTATTTTTATGAAAAAACAATGTTTTTTTTAGATTTTCGAATGCTTCCTCTGCCTCAGCGTCTAGGCAGCCTTGGAAGTTGCCGTGAGGCCTGAGGCATGGGCCATTTCCCTAATAGGTGCTTCCAAAAGTGAGTAATTTGGAATGAATGCCCTGCAGTAAGAGCACATTCCCAAAAACGACAAAACCTGTTACTGACGCAGAACAGCTGCCCATCCTGTGTGGCCTGTAGCAGAACAACTGCCCATCCTGTGTGGCCTGTAGCAGAACAACTGCCCATCAGCAGAACTGCCCAATCTGCTGTGGCCTGGACGCAGAACAACTTAGTGCCATCCTGTGTGGCCTGACGCAGAACAACTGCCCATCCTGTGTGGCCTGACGCAGAACAACTGCCCATCCTGTGTGGCCTGACGCAGAACAACTGCCCATCCTGTGTGGCCTGACGCAGAACAACTGCCCATCCTGTGTGGCCTGACGCAGAACAACTGCCCATCCTGTGTGGCCTGATACAGAACAACTGCCCATCCTGTGTGGCCCGTAGCAGAACAACTGCCCATCCTGTGTGGCCTGTAGCAGAACAACTGCCCGTCCTGTGTGGCCTGTAGCAGAACAACTGCCCGTCCTGTGTGGCCTGTAGCAGAACAACTGCCTGTCCTGTGTGGCCTGTAGCAGAACAACTGCCCGTCCTGTGTGGCCTGTAGCAGAACAACTGCCCGTCCTGTGTGGCCTGTAGCAGAACAACTGCCCATCCTGTGTGGCCTGTAGCAGAACAACTGCCCATCCTGTGTGGCCTGTAGCAGAACAACTGCCCATCCTGTGTGGCCTGTAGCAGAACAACTGCCCATCCTGTGTGGCCTGTAGCAGAACAACTGCTCATCCTGTGTGGCCCGTAGCAGAACAACTGCTCATCCTGTGTGGCCCGTAGCAGAACAACTGCTCATCCTGTGTGGCCCGTAGCAGAACAACTGCTCATCCTGTGTGGCCTGTAGCAGAACAACTGCCCATCCTGTGTGGCCTGTAGCAGAACAACTGCCCATCCTATGTGGCCTGTAGCAGAACAACTGCCCATCCTGTGTAGCCCATAGCAGAACAACTGCCCATCCTGTGTGGCCTGATGCAGAACATCTGCCCATCCTGTGTGGCCCAAGGCACAACTGCCCATCCTGTGTGGCCCATAGCAGAACAACTGCTCATCCTGTGTGGCCTGTAGCAGAACAGCTGCCCATCCTGTGTGGCCCATAGCAGAACAACTGCCCATCCTGTGTGGCCCATAGCAGAACAACTGCCCATCCTGTGTGGCCTGTAGCAGAACAACTGCCCATCCTGTGTGGCCCGAGGCACAACTGCCCATCCTGTGTGGCCTGTAGCAGAACAACTGCCCATCCTGTGTGGCCTGTAGCAGAACAACTGCCCATCCTGTGTTGCCCGAGGCACAACTGCCCATCCTGTGTGGCCCGAGGCAGAACAACTGCCCATCCTGTGTGGCCTGTAGCAGAACAACTGCCCATCCTGTGTGGCCCGTAGCAGAACAACTGCCCATCCTGTGTGGCCTGTAGCAGAACAACTGCCCATCCTGTGTGGCCTGTAGCAGAACAACTGCCCATCCTGTGTGGTCTGTAGCAGAACAACTGCCCATCCTGTGTAGCCCATAGCAAAACAACTGCCCATCCTATGTGGCCCGTAGCAGAACAACTGCCCATCCTGTGTGGCCTGTAGCAGAACAACTGACCATCCTGTGTGGCCTGTAGCAGAACAACTGCCCATCCTGTGTAGGCCATAGCAAAACAACTGCCCATCCTGTGAGGGCCGATGAAGAACAACTGCCCATCCTGTGTGGCCAAATGCAGACAAACAGCCCATCCTGTCCGGTCTGAGGCTTTTGCTTCATCTGCCCTACCCAGATGTCCCTGCTTCTCTTCATTTCTGACCAGTCTACCTACCATGGAGCTTCACGCTGTCCAATGCTGGGTGGAGCTTTTGCCTGCATGATGCTGACCCATGTTGCTTGATTGGCACAAATCAGATGCAGTAGTGTTGGGTAAAGAGGGCATGTTAGACGCAGGTCAGAGGTAAAACCTCCAGGAGGTGGGGGTGGTGACCACTGATCTGAAGGGTTTAGAGCGTCACTACAGCGTCACTCCAAGTCACTCACTTTTCATTTTCCTTTCACATACGCCCCCAACTCGAGGGTCGTTACGGTGTGTATATACCACATCCAGAACCGAGCTGAGGGTTTGTTTGAATTCGGATCACCTTCCCTGAAGAAGATGTTGAAATTTAAAAGACGTATTGAGGCTTTGGACCGGAACCCCCCGATCCTCTGGAGCGTTTGCCGCAGAGCTGAGTGTGCACACACGTACGTCCCGGAGAGAGGCCTTTGAAAGTGAAGGAGCTGCAGATGGTGTATGTGTCTGTACCTGGGGGTGTGCATGCCTCCACCGAAGACTGCACTAGAACAGACCGTCTCTTTGAGGGCATTGGCATCTTCCTCTCTTTGTACTTTGCCAAGGCTGCCTGGACTGCTTCTGTATGCAGGTCTGCAGGAACGAGCACACATACATAAAACATCGCACCACCTTCACAGCAAACATCAGTTATCCACTGGCATGCATGCAGTTCTGAGGCCCGACCCGGATGTGATGGTTCTTCACTGCTAGTTTCTTTCTATTAAAATGTGGGTTCTTTAACGATCGTGTTATGGTTTGTAGAAGGCCTGGGCCCAGTGACACAGCCCCCAGATTATCTTCTATACAATCTATATAAGCTCACCCGACACAAAACGAGTCCCCTGTGACCGAAACGTACCATCTACCGTGGAACACCTCCACCAGTAACAGCTCTGACTGGACCGGGCCTGTACTGGACAGGTTCCTGGATGTAGCCACATCAGTGTTCAGACACTCTTACATCAGAGCATCGGTCTGCTCAAAATGAAGATGTGAGGATGTGATTGAGCATTAGTGAGGTCAGGTACTGATGTTGGAACATTGCTGTGAGAATTTGATTGAGCATTAGTGAGGTCAGGTACTGATGTTGGAACATTGCTGTGAGGATTTGACTGAGCATTAGTGAGGTCAGGTATAGATGTTACAACATTGCTGTGAGCATGTGATTGAGTATTAGTGAGGTCAGGTACTGATGCTGGAACATTGCTGTGAGGATTTGATTGAGCATTAGTGGGGTCAGGTACTGACGTTGGAACATTGCTGTGTTGGATTTGACTGAGCATTAGTGAGGTCAAGTACTAATTGTGGAACATTGTTGTGAGGATGTGATTGAGCATTTGTGAGGTCAGGTACTGATGTTGGAACATTGCTGTGAGGATTTGGTTGAGCATTAGTGAGGTCAGGTTCTGATGTTGGAACATTGCTGTGGGGATTTGATTGAGTATTGGTGAGGTCAGGCACTGATGTTGGAACACTGCTGTGAGGATCTGATTGAGCATTAGTGAGGTCAGGTACAGATGTTGGAACATTGTTGTGGGGATTTGATTGAGTATTGATGAGGTCAGGTTCTGATGTTGGAACATTGATGTGAGGATTTGATTGAGTATTGGTGAGGTCAGGTTCTGATGTTGGAACATTGCTGTGACGATTTGGTTGAGCATTAGTGAGGTCAGGTTCTGATACTGGAACATTGCAGTGAGGATTTGATTGAGTATTAGTGAAGGCAGGTACTGATGCTGGAACATTGCTGTGAGGATTTGATTGAGTATTAGTGAAGGCAGGTACTGATGCTGGAACATTGCTGTGAGGATTTGATTGAGCATTAGTGGGGTCAGGTACTGATGTTGGAACATTGCTGTGAGGATTTGATTGAGCATTAGTGAGGTCAGGTACTGATGTTGGAACATTGCTGTGGGGATGTGACTGAGCATTAGTGAGGCCAGGTACTGATGTTGGAACATTGCTGTGAGGATTTGATTGAGTATTGGTGAGGTCAGGTTCTGATGTTGGAACATTGCTGTGAGGATTGATTAGGTATGCAGTACTAACACTGCAAGAGGGCGAGTGACCTCACCTGACCTTTATCCATGTCACATCAAGGGTCAGCATGTTCTCAGCATATTAGAACCTGTATTCAGCAGCAGCATGCAAGAACAAAGGATCCCGCAGTCCAGAGGAGCAGAACTGCCAGTGGCTGTGGTTCTTAATGGAACCGAAAGCTGGACGGTAACACGGCGGGACAGCAACCAAGCTGTGACTAAATCCAGCCTCGTCTCTCGGTCCAAACCCAGAGAACCAACGCTCTCATTCGGGCCGTATTATGAGAAGAACAGATTCAGTGGAGAGGGCAATTACGCCTGGAAACAGCTGGAGGTAAAAGCAACACAGTTCAGCCAGCAACAAGATGGATGGATACAATCAGACGAACCATGAACACGCTATTAGGAAGCCTGAAGACCCAGACAGAAGACAGGACACTCTGGAGAAACACTGTCCGTACGGCTGCCAGGCGTCGGATCCACTTGGCGGCACATAACTGTGACTGGAACATACAGGTGGTGCGACACCTCCACCAGCACCAATAACAGCTGGGACGGGATTGGGCATCGACTGGACAAGGTTCTGAATGTAGCCACATCAGTGTTCAGACACCGTCACATCAGAGAGTTGGTCAGGTGGTCCAGATTTGGTGGATGCCTTCCCTGGCACAATTCCGAGGAGAATTCCCTGTAGACTGGGATTGTATCCACTGCTGGTAGACCCGTATGACCGTACGCTTCCACACACCTGCAGATTCAGCTACTTCCTCACACTATGGTCTTTGGCCACGCCCACATGCAGTCCCTCCTTTTAGCCAATCATGAACATCTGCTCTGGAGCCATTTTCCACACATGGAACGAGACATTCCCTGCACTGTAGCACCTCTTCCCAATCTATAGATCCCATCACTCTCCCCCCACAGGGATTTATAGCCCCATCATCCTCGTGCAGCGCCACCTGCAGGAGCCTGGAGGTACTACCACCTTAAACAAGCAGGGTGACTGATTTGTGATCTGGTGAGCTTATGATGGTATGGAACTGATGTAGAGTGTTGAGCTTTCACCTGATCTGAAGCGCTCATCCCGCGAGTTAGCTGCCCGAGGTTTGTTGTGTTTGGAGGTGGGTGGAGCAGGTTGGGAGGACGCCTGGATCCGGTGATCTACCTGTAGAGATGGATCCACACCTGCAGGACACACACACAGGGGAACGTCAGGGTCAACCCTCACACAAGCACATGCGTTCAGATGCGAAGACATGGAGATGAACAACGAAGAAACTCAACCGACATTGTGGCTGGGAGGAGAACCCCTGGCAGAACTGTAGAGTTCTCTGTTCCTCTGTTCTACAGAAAAGTG
>JAMWET010003398.1:0-5000 GCA_024036415.1 Prochilodus magdalenae | reverse complement strand
CTCGGAAAAGTCTCGCTCGTAAAAGTCTAGCTCGGAAAAGTCTAGCTCGGAAAAGTCTCGCTCGGAAAAGTCTCGCTCGGAAAAGTCTCGCTCGGAAAAGTCTCGCTCGGAAAAGTCTCGCTCGGAAAAGTCTCGCTCGGAAAAGTCTCGGGAATCTAATTATAAACCTCAGCACAAAGATGATGATGAAGAGTCTTCGGCCATCAGGCTACGATACAGGTAAATGACCACAGTCTGGATCCATACATGCTCCGGTCGGGAGGAATACTGGAAATACAATGACACCTGGTCATCTAAGCTCACCTGTCACTGAAACGTACCGACAGCTGGGACTGGATTTGGCATGTACTGGACAAGTTTCTGGATGTAGCCACATCAGTGTTCAGACACCCTTACACCAAAGAACTGGTCAGGTGGTCCAGATGTGGTGGAGGCCTTCCCTGGCACAGTTCTGAGGAGAATTCCCTGTAGACTGGGATTGTATTCACTGCTGGTACCCATCATCCCTGTGCAGCGGCATCTGCAGGAGCCCGGAGGTACTACCACCTTGCCCTGCTATCCATTCATAATGTTTGGGTTTGTCTTCTCTGACTGGTTAAATCTGTCCACAGAGAACTCGGAGACTCTGAGTAACAGGAGAACCCAGGGTGAGGAACACCCCACATCTCCAGATGTACCGTTTGTGCCAGAAATAGTGTTTTCAGAAATCACACTCGAGAAAATAAAAACACTGAAGCGTTAAAAAGGTGAAGGAGAGCTTGGAGCTGTCATCCCTGGAATATCCATCTTCCAAATTCCACCATGAAAACTTGGAATGTTTACTGATTAACACATCCACCTACTCACACTACATGTAGTCTGATTCACCCCGTTTCCTACTGCTGTTTTTCTTTACTGTTTATTCTAAATTTAGTGGGTTTTTAGCTGTGCTGTTCTCCTATTGGTGGGTTTTTAGCTGTGCTGTTCTCCTATTGGTGGGTTTGTAGCTGTGCTGTTCTCCTATTGGTGGGTTTTTAGCTGTGCTGTTCTCCTATTGGTGGATTTTTAGCTGTGCTGTTCTCCTATTGGTGGGTTTGTAGCTGTGCTGTTCTCCTATTGGTGGGTTTTTAGCTGTGCTGTTCTCCTATTGGTGGGTTTTTAGCAGTGCTATTCTCCTGTTGGTGGGTTTTTAGCTGTGCTGTTCTCCCATTGGTGGGTTTTTAGCTGTGCTGTTCTCCCATTGGTGGGTTTTTAACTGTGCTGTTCTCCTGTTGGTGGGTTTGTAGCTGAGATGTTCTCCCGTTGGTGGGTTTTTAGCTGTGCTGTTCTCCCGTTGGTGGGTTTTTAGCTGTGCTGTTCTCCTATTGGTGGGTTTTTAGCTGTGCTATTCTCCCATTGGTGGGTTTTTAGCTGTGCTGTTCTCCTGTTGGTGGGTTTTTAGCTGTGCTGTTCTCCCATTGGTGGGTTTTTAGCTGAGATGTTCTCCCGTTGGTGGGTTTTTAGTTGAGATGTTCTCCTATTGGTGGGTTTTTAGCCGAGATGTTCTCCTATTGGTGGGTTTTTAGCTGTGCTGTTTTCCCGTTGGTGGGTTTTTAGCTGTGCTGTTCTCCTGTTGGTGGGTTTACAGCTGTGCTTTTCTCCTATTGGTAAGTTTACAGCTGTGCTGTGCTCCTATTGGTGGGTAAGTAACTGCTGTTATCCTATCGGTGGGTTTTTAGCTGAGATGCTCTCTGGTTGGTGGGTTTACAGCTGTGCTGTTCTCCTATTGGTGGGTTTTTAGTTGAGATGTTCTCCCGTTGGTAGGCTTTTAACTAAGCAGTTCTCCTATTGGTATATTTTTAGCTGTGTAGTTAGCTGTGTTGTAAATCACCTAACTCATTCACCACTGCACTACAGCACACTAGCTGATCTCTCACCACTGAATTTACCTCATGACCAAATAATCCTCACATCATTTCTGTCTTACTGTGGTAAAACTGTAGACCGTCCATGTCAGGGTAAAACACGGTGCTAACATCTGCGAACATCGCACTCCTCAGACTCATAGCAACCACCCCTACCTAACCCCTGACCTCAAGTGCCCTTATGAGTCCTCTGAATAGGGTCCCGGCAGGCTGTGTTGCGCAGACGGCCATTCATTATAGCCTGCCCCGATGGGGGAGAGGAAGAGCTACTGGTTCTTCAAAGAACAAACTCACTGAACTCTGGGGTCACATACTTAGCCGGGTCTTAGAGCAGAAACAAACAGAGCAGTTGCTAGCCGTAGATCATCAAGACCTTCAGCATTCAGCCTGATGGTTTAATCAGGCCTGGGCTTTAAACTAAGCGCTGCTTTTAGGAGGAGGTGTGGTTTCCCGTGAGTGTGTTTGATCCTGTACAAATAAAGAAGGTTCACAGGGCAACACCGCAAAATCTGAACCTACATACAGTCATCACCAAAACAACAGCGGCACCCAGAAGGAATCAACTGACAGGAAGGAAACTTGGTGTGTAGAACGGGCCTCAGCGGACAGTGGTGTCCTCCATGAGTCGTCCTGTTAGTGCAGCACCATCGGCAGACGGCTGCACCACGCAGGACTACATGCACACAGACCGTTACCACGACTGTCCTTAACACCACGTCACCGTCACCAAAGACTGCAGTGGTGTCGTACCAGACTGTCATGGAGTGACTCAGAATGGCAGCGGGTCATCTTCAGTGACGAGTCCCGCTTTAGTCTTGGTGGAGACGCCCAACGAATCCGTGTGTGGAGGCACCGTGGTCAGCACCAAGATGAACGGTTTGTGGTCACACGTCCAGAAGACCTGGTGTCCCTCCACCTCCACCCCTACCGCACCATCTGCAGGAACTGTGTGAGGATATTCAAGCTGCATGGGATGGATTACTGCTATATCACTAGTCTTTCTGTGCATCCAGGTGGTCATTAGGAAAGGTTGGACAGATGGCAATGTTCCTCACGGAGCGCATTAGCGACAGGCCTGCAGAACCTTAGATGGTATCCTGGAGTTCTTTCTGAACTTCCAGAATATTCTACATCTTGGGCTTGAAGTCATTTTGGTTGGATGATCCGTCCAGGGAAGAGTAAATATGGGGTTAGTAAGCCATATGTATATGGTCACTCAATCTAAAGTCCACAATGTGTTTTAAACTCCGCCTTTGGACCCGCTCAGTAGAACACCATAATCTCATCCCAGCTGTGAAGCGTGGTGGAGGCATCATCAGGGTTTGGGGCTGCTTTGCTGCCTCAGGGTCTGGATGTCCTGATCATTTTAGGAAAAATGGGGTCAAAGGTGTATTAAACATTTTACAGGAGAATGTGAGGGCAGCAGTCCATAAAGCTAAGCTGAAGACAATGGCCCAAAGTAAATAATGGCTGGCCCATAAATACTGCTAAACTAATAATTGTGTTTATTATATTAATCTAATTATCTTCTTTCAGGACGTCTGATGAAGCTTTAGGCCAAATTTCTGCTGAAATGTAGAAACTTCTAAAGGGCTGACAAACTTTTAAGCACCAACTAGCAACCAGAAAAGTGAATTTTGAAAAAAACCCGGAATGGTTGCGCAGCTTTAATGATTCCCACCATCTGCTAGTCTGTGGTTGCTATCGGAGACATAAAGGGAAGAATAAACAACACATAGAGGACTGTAGGTCAGTATGGCTGTGGGTTGGAGTGTGGTGATCAACCCTGAGTGAGTATATCGTGGCTGTTGCAGAAAACAATAGGGTTGGGGTAGGGCCAAAAATGAATGGGACTCTATGGGAGAAGCGAGGGATGGGAAAAAGAGACTAGCAGATGAGTGCAGGTCAGACCAACCGTGAATTTGTGCTCAGGGGTCTGCCCTATGATGCCAAAGGCAAAACGGTGTCTGTCAGTTGACCAGAAGTACAGTAAATAGACGTTTCCTTTTCCACCCCATTCACCCTTTAAGGAAAATTTTTTTTTTTTTTTTTAGAAATTTTCCAAAAAACTGCAAGTCGGATCAAAAAGTCGTATGCAAGGACACCATTCCTGAGTCGATATCTCAGATGACACTATCAATCTTAATAATACCTGCACACATCATTAACCCTCATAACTAAACCAGATATCAGTGATCACTGCACTACAGTGTATCTAGAACCATTAAAGAACCCTTAGAAACGGACCACTCTGTACACGTAGCCCTCAAGATCCACCAAACATCCGCTCAGCATCCACCACAACCCAGCCGCACCAACGAGCTGCAATGTACAAAGACAGCTGAGCTATAAATGCAACAAGTAGCCGCGGTCCAGTTGCTAGGGAGGAGACATGCTCTTTATGGTTGGTTCACGGCTAACCAATCAGATCTCTGCTTCCGGGCACAACTTCGGCTGTTACTAGTCAAAGTTGACGAGAGAGACGTTCCGGACCACTCGGCTGTGAGTAATGTGTGCGTGTGAGCTTGTTCCTCCTCACAGTGAGCTGTAATGGGTCCACCTTAAAAAAGGCCAGAGGGGATCAGAGGTAACTCCTCCCGTTCAGGATTCGGAGGAAAATAAGGTTTGTAATTAAGATCTTTACCGGCTCACTGCTGCAGAAAAACACAGACAGGCTTCACCACCGGGCTCTCGTCAAACTGCTGATGTGCTCAGATTTGTTCTGCCCCCTTGCCCACCTACAATGGGAATTCCTGACCACAGTGTGTGGCACGTTCTACTCAGAGCAGGAGGACAAAGAGCTCTAGTGGGAAGTGTGCTTCGCTAGCACTGGACCCAAACCCAGGCCCAAGGACACACGCTGTTACTGGACGAATACAAGCTCTCCTTTATCTTCAGAACCGGCTTTTACATAACACCACCATGTCCACCCACTGCGATACAGCCGACGACACTGGCGCAAAAGAAATACGACACGTTTCTGAACATTTTAAATTTAAATTATTATCTGAAATGCCCCTTTAAAGTCAGAGCTCAGACGACTGTTGGACCAATGCTGGACCAACAGTGGTACCAACAAGTACACAAGCCATGTAGTTGAGTTAAAGCAGAGATGAG
>JAMWET010003397.1:0-17500 GCA_024036415.1 Prochilodus magdalenae | reverse complement strand
AAGTGTGTTGTGATTGCATGTTCAGGATCAGTTGACAGGATACAGTCTAAAAGAAAAGAGAGTCAAATTGCACATGACAAGGAGAGATCAATGAGAGAGAGAGGGAGAGAGAGACAGAGAGAGAGAGAGAGACAGAGAGAGAGAGAGAAAGAGAGAGAGAGAGAGAGAGAGAAAGACCTGGAGGTACAAAAAGACAGAGAGAGAGAGAGAAAGAAAGAGAGATCAGGAGGTACAAAAAGACAGAGAGAGAAAGAGAGGGATAGAGAGAGATCAGAAGATACAACAAAGAGAGAGAGATCAAGAGATACAGAAAGTAAATATATGCAGGGGAGAAAGAGAGAGAGACCAGGAGGTACAAAAAGACACAGAGAGAGAGAGAGAGAGAGAGAGAGAGAGGAAGAAAGAGAGAGAGAGAGAGAGAGAGAGAGA
Source organism: Prochilodus magdalenae (assembly GCA_024036415.1). Taxonomy (NCBI): domain Eukaryota; kingdom Metazoa; phylum Chordata; class Actinopteri; order Characiformes; family Prochilodontidae; genus Prochilodus; species Prochilodus magdalenae. The sequence continues at coordinate 17,071 of JAMWET010003397.1, read as the reverse complement.
GAGAGAGAGAGAGAGAGAGAGAGAGAGAGAGAGAGACCAGGAGGTACAACAAAGAGGGAGAGATCAGGAGGTACAAAAGGTAAAAAGACTGAGAGAGCTTCAAAGAGATCAAAAGGTACAACAAAGATAGAGAAAGGAAAAGCGAGAGATCAAGAGGTACAAAAAGTAAAAAGATAGAGGGATAGAGAGTGATATGGAGGTACAAAAAGACACAGAGAGAGAAACCAGAGACAAAGAGACAGGGAGAGGTGGGTAGGGTACATAAAAGGGGAAAGAGTGAGATGCAGTGATATATATATATATATATATATATATAGAGAGAGAGAGAGAGGGAGGGAGTGGTGTTCAGGGTGGTGTCTGTAGAACCTGTTACTGGGACAAATGCTCGTTTGAAGACATGCAGCTTTATTAGTATGAAATTGATGCACAGTCTGTTCATCACCTGCTGCAGACCAGGCCTTCAACTGAAAATCCCCATGTGTGCGGCTTTGTTATGCACAGAGGTATCAGGCTTTGGTGTGCGGTAGCCTTGAGGTCTATACACTCAGCCCAGGATTCAGTTCCCTGTACCGGACTCACATTGTTGAACAATAAACATAATGCCTGTATCCATGTGGAAGCACATCTCGCTAAGGAGCTGGTGTAGATATGAAGTGCTCACTCTAGGTTACTGGAGACACAGCGATCTGCAGTCACAGGGAAACATACACTAATGAAATCATAGCTTTGGATATTAGACTCCCTTTCTAATGATAGAGCCCCTCTGAATTTTACATACTGCTCCTTTAAGCTAACGATGGGTTAGTTAGCAGGTCCAACATGCCTCCGGAGTTAGATGAAAGCTGAAGTCTAACATTCTCTGTGGTGACCACAGCTCTTAGCCGTCGCTGAGCTGCTGCCATGCTCAGCTCGCTTAGCCCGGAATGGGTGGAATGTGTTTAGCCATTGACATGTGGAGCAGAAACTTGGCACATTATGATTTTGAAATACTGTCATTATTTTTAAATACCGTTTTTAAACAACTGTATAACTGTTATGTGGCCCAACCCTCAGCGCCACACACACACACACCCCACACACAGTACGCTGTTTTCCCTGCTGTCTGCTCCTGCAGCGCAGCACTCGAGTGCTTTGAAAAGCCCTGTAACACTTGTACACTTTACAGACGTCAGCTATTGACCTGAGACCTGGGGAGATGTAGTGTGTGTGTGTGTGTGTCTGTGTAAGTGTGTGAGCGTAGGGGAGAGAGAGAGAGAGAGAGAGAGAGAGAGAGAGAGGAAAAGGGAGAGATTGTATAATAGAGGGGCACTTACCCTGTGCATGAGGGCTTAGAGTAAACACTGAACACATGTAGGAATAACCGTGACACAGATAAAGGAAAGATCTGAATGAAAGGATGGAGGCATATAGGCTCCTCGTCAAGTCCTGACCCAGTCTTGAGGCTCCATAACAGCTGCTATTGGGGTTCTGGATGGACCCATTTAACCCTGTTCCGAAACCAAGGCAAGCTCACCAGGTCAAAAAAGAGTCACCTGTGGCTGAAGCATACCTAATAGTGTGTAGTACCTCCACCCGCACCAATAACAGCTGGGACTGGATTTGACGTGGACTGGACAAGTTTCTAGATGCAGGCCGCATCTATGTTCGGGCTCTCTTGAATTGAAGAATCGCGTAGTTCATAAAAGAACCCGTTTCCATGTCCTTGGCACTCCAGTACGTCACAGCGGGACTCATGTCAGGTTAACGAAGACACAGCAAACTGTACTCACGGGGAAACATACACTAATGAAAACAAAGCTTTGGATATTAGATTCCCTTTCTAATAATACAGCCCCTCAGAATTTTACATACTGCTCCTTTAAGTTAACTATGGGTTAGTTAGCAGGTCAGAACATCACAGAGGGACTCATGTCAGGCCAATGAAGACACAGCAATCTGTAGTCACAGGGAAACATACACTAATGAAAACAAAGCTTTGGATATTAGAATCTGTTTCTAGTGATAGAGCCCCTCTGAATTTTACATACTGCTCCTTTAAGTTAACTATGGGTTAGTTAGCAGGTCAGAACATCAGAGAGGAACTCATTTTAGGTTAATGAAGACACAGCAATCTGTAGTCACAGGGAAACATACACTAATGAAATCAAAGCTTTGGATATTAGAATCCGTTTCTAGTGATAGAGCCCCTCTGAATTTTACATACTGCTCCTTTAAGCTAACTATGGGTTAGTTAGCAGGCCCTCAGTTCACAGAGGGACTCATTTTGTGTCTGGGAGCTTGTTTATTGTTTCATCTGAGTAACTTCATTCATTCGTGTCTTGGGGATATTTACTCCCATCCGGTTTTTAATGCCAGGGACATGTTCCTAAATTGCTGGGACGGGGTATGATGCCACTGTGTTATGTCCCCTTCCCTTTTACCAAACGTTCTGTAATCAGGCAGGCCTGTCTAGCATTGGCACTCTCTTACTTTTAAGCCATGCTGCTGTGGAGAATGGGGTTTGTCCATCATCTCAAGGGCAGCATATGTTGATGACCCCACGGTCCTTTGTGTGTGGAGTTAGCATGTTCTTCCCATGTCCACGTGGGTTTCCTCTGGGTGCTCCAGTTTCTCCCACCATCCAAAGAATCGCAGATAGGTGCATTCGAGATGCTAAATTGCCCCCTAGGTGTGAGTGAGTGTGTATGCCTGTGTGTTTTCCCTGCCAGAGACTGGCGGCCTGTCCAAGGTATGCCCTGCCTTTCACCCAGTGAGGGCTGGAATATGCTCCAGCACACCTTGTGACCCAGAAGATTAGCAGCTCAGCAGATGAATAGTGTGTCTTACGGACACATGGAAGTCCGAACCAAGACTGATCTAGATTTGATCTGGTTAGCTTTGGTTTCACATTGCAATTTAAAGAACTTTCCATGATTTACCAACTTCCTGCCGTCCTCACCTACTTGGGCCCCATCGCCCTATAGTTGACATTGTTAGGTTTATAGAGGCACGTGCATTGGATGTCAGTGTGTCTAACCTGGCATTGCAAATTTGCCTTTAAAGTAATTCAGACTTTACCAACAAAATAATCCCAAGTCCATGCGGTTATGTTCATTACACATTTGAATGCAGGTTTTAGTGCAGGTCAGTATTCACTATTGGCTTTTCTCATTTTCCTTGGGGGGCCGGGCTCCCATAATGACTGCAGCAGTACAATCATAGGATGAAGAAACAGGGAGGAGATGGCATGGTGGTGGGGATTGTGAGAACTTGTGTGTCTCTGCAAACGGAAAGTGAATATGTGAATATATGAGGTGCTAGACTGGAAGAAGGAAGGCTTTCAGGCATGCACCCCCCCTCAAACTCCATTTGGTGTTTTGGAAATGGGGTGTGTGTGTATGTTGGGAGTTTGGGCGGGGAGATATTAGCCTTTTTAATTTTTTCCGGTTAGTATTTCTGTGACATCTGACATTACTGGAAGGATGAGTTTGTGCTGATATCAGACACGTGCAGTGCACTGTAGCAAAACTTTACCATACAAAGCTACGCCCTGGCAGACATTCTAGGCTTAATCCGTAAAGGGTTAAAGATTACACGACCCTGAATAGATGCAAACTAAAAAATCTAAAAATAGCTTCACCTGGAGCTTTTTTCTCCACGCTGGGTCGTGTGTGCGCGCATGTGTGTACACGTGTGATTTGCGCATTTGTGGTTGGTGTGAGTTTCTGCCCGCTCAGTCATAAATGATTCAGTTCCTCAGGCTTTATGCACATGTGTGCGAGTGTGTGCATGCATGTGTGTGAGAGGGTGTGCATGCATGTGTGTGAGGGGGTGTTTGTGCGAGGGTGTGTATGCATATGAGTGTGTGTATGCAAGTGTGTGTGCGAGTGTGGATGTATGTGTGTGCGAGTGTGTGTATGCATTTGTGTGAGAGGGTGTGTATGCATGTGTGTACAAGGGTATGCATGCATGTGGTTTAGACAGTGTGTGTGCGTGTGTGTGAGAGTGCATGCATGTGTGTGCGAGGGTGTGCATGAATGTGTGTGTGCGAGAGTGTGTGTATGCAAGTGTGTGCAAGTCTGCATGTATGTGTGTGCTAGGGTGTTTCTGCAAGTGTCTGTGAATGTGTGTATGCAAGTGTGTGCAAGAGTGTGCATGCATGTGTGTGAGAGGGTGTGCATGCATGTGTGTGAGGGGGTGTGTGTGTGAGGGTGTGTATGCATATGAGTGTGTGTATGCAAGTGTGTGAAAGAGTGTGGATGTGTGTGTGTGTGTGTGTGTGTGTGTGTGCGAGTGTGTGTATGCATTTGTGTGAGAGGGTGTGAATGCATGTGTGTAAGTGTGTGTATGCAAGTGTGTGTATGCATGTGTGTACAAGGGTATGCATGCATGTGGTTTAGACTGTGTGTGTGTGTGTGTGTGAGAGTGCATGCATGTGTGTGCGAGGGTGTGCATGCATGTGTGTGTGCGGGAGAGTGTGTGCATGCAAGTGTGTGCAAGTCTGTGCATGTATGTGTGTGCTAGGGTGTTTCTGCAAGTGTCTGTGAATGTGTGTACGCAAGTGTGTGCAAGAGTGTGCATGCATGTGTGTGCGAGGGTTTGCATGCATGTGTGTGCAAGGGTATGCATGCATGTGTTTTAGACAGTGTGTATGTGTGTGTGTGTGCGTGCATGTGTGTGTGAAAGTGCATGCATGTGTGTGCGAGGGTGTGCATGCATGTGTATGTGCGAGAGTGTGTGTATGCAAGTGTGTGCAAGTCTGTGCATGTGTGTGTGTGTGTGCTAGGGTGTTTCTGCAAGTGTCTGTGAATGTGTGTATGCAAGTGTGTGCAAGAGTGTGCATGCATGTGTGTGCGACGGTGTGCATGCATGTGTGTGCGAGTGTGTGTATGCTTGAGAGAGCTAGGTAGGCCAGAGGGAGAAGCAGAGTGAATAAGTGAGAGAGGAGAGAAGCAGAGGGAGATAGAAAGAGTTTTGTCTGACACAGATACATGCGTGTGAATTACATGTATGACACAGGGCCTTGCGTGTTGGTGAGAGACAGATCTGGGTTATACCCTGCATTTATTGTGGTCAGAGAGGAAGGGTGGCTGGCTGGAAGAGGGTCTGGAGAAGAAGGTCTGATCGCTCCTGGGAAATTAAGCTTTTAGATGAAGTTCTGCTGGCCCCACCATTCTTAACCCAATAATGCATGGCAGCTACTTACAATGAAGTAGGAACAAGACCCTAATGCATGGCCACACTTTAATTAACACCTTAACACACTTAATCTTGTTCCCACATAATAAATATCTCATTCCCATGCCTTACTAGGCTGCCCATTGAATTATCTTGTTAACTGTAGGTTTAGTAAGGCGTGGGAATGAGATCTAACGTGTAGGAATATTATATTTAACTTGTGGGAATGAGAATTTTAAGGCACTGGAACAACATAGTTGTTTCAAAGCCTTAAATCATTATAACCAGGACTTAAACACATTATTCTGACATCCGGCCGTAATTTAAATATCTAATTTCCAGAATATTTAAGCTGCTTGGAGTGGATTATCACAGGACACCATTAGAAACCTCTACAAATCCATGCCAAGATGTCTGTCATGTTGCTTTAGCAAAAACTTAGCCTGACACCATACAGGAAATACTTGACAATGACTATAATATTAAATGTGTATAGTCTTTAATTTAAGAACATCAACTAAGACAAATATTTCAGACAACGGAGAGAAAAATAAAGAACCCTTATGAAACAATAATATATGGCAATGTATAGGAAAATATAGTGCAATATATTAAATAATATAATGTCATATATGGGAAACAAGTGCGGTATGGTAGTACAATATATATTTACTTATATATTGTATATATATATATTACTTATATAATATATATACTTATATATTTACTTATATATTGTAATATATTTCATTTTATATGTAATAGACATCATATGTATTTCTCCATATGTGTTTGCATATATGATAATATGTATAGTTTTATATATGTGAGAATATATACATACTGTATATTGCCACATGTATGTATGAAAATATTCTCACATATATAAAACTATATATATTATCATATATGCAAACACATATGGAGAAATACATATGATGTCTATTACATATAAAATGAAATATATTACAATATGTAAATATATATTATACTACCATACATACAATATATGAAAAGCGGCAATTCCTTATGTATTATACAATATATTGTAATATATTTATCACTATATAAATAAATGCAAAATATATGCACTTGTTTCCCATATATGACATTGTATTATTTAATATATTGCACTATATTTTCCAATACATTGCCATATATTATCGTTTTATAAGGGAACTAGGCCTGATATGAAAAAAATAATTTAAATGTTGCTGCTAACACAAAATAAATGATTTGCTGAACTCTTTTATGCAGGATAAAGGAGGTAAAACTAAGTTCATTGGACTGTAAGTGGAAAACTTGTAAATGTAATTGTGTTAGTAAGTGTGTTAATAGTCTGCTGAACCACCAGCAAGCTGCCCAGAAGATGCTTAGCAAAAGGCTAGTGGGGCGCTAGCATTGTTGTTAGCATGTCGTCAGTGGTTTGCTATTGTCTTGCTTTAGGCGATAGGCTAACTGAGATGTTTCATAACCATAAACAAGACATAAAAAATGACAGCTTCACATCCATTATCTGTAAGTTTATGAAATAATGACTGAGGTTGAGTTGTTGTTGTTGTTGTCTTTATAATGTGTGAACAGACACCAGTGTCACGATGCTGCTCTACATTCATGCTATAAGAGTCAAGCTGGCTTCCTCTTTCAGCTATTCATTGCAGTGTGTCTGTGAGAGAGAGAGAGAGAGAGCCCTGCACACATTTGAAGGGCAGCCGCTGGTCTTTCATCCCTCAATCAGCAATTAACAAGGGTCTGTTTAACTGCAGTGCTTTGGGAGGGCATGTAATTAGCAAACGAGCTAAACAGAACAGCGCACACACACACGCACAATGGCAGCGGTATTGTAGGGAGCAAGTACACACAGACGCACACTCACACACCAAGCAATGGGCATGGTGAACAAAGCAGCTCGGGATTTTTTATCTGCTTCATCTTTGCAGACGGAATATTTGTCCATTCAGCAAAGACACCCCCCCTCAGCTCATTCAGTTTTTGGCCTGGTGTTATGCTAATAGCTAACGTTGCCCAAAGCTGACTCTCGCAGAGTCCACATCTCACAAGTGCATCTTTGAAATTGTTAAAAGTTGGCTACAAAACAAGTTAACACTGTACAGACGTTCAGTCTGTCATGCTGTAGCTCTATGTGCTACGTGTGGTGAGCGTAGCGTAGCCTACAGGGTTTAGTTTAGAGATGAGTGGTTTAACTGTACCACGTAAAATGTGCAGTGAGTTAAGTAGTGATGCACAGTTCTGGGTTCTCTGGAGTCAGCTTTGACTTTCGGCTACTGCTGCTGGAATTGATGGAGACGAGTCCTTGTGTCGAAGCCAGTGATAAACGGATAGCAGTGCTTAAACCAACCTAAACATAGTTTATCCAGTTTTGAGTGGCTATAGATTATGTGGTCTGACAATTTGGCTTATTTTGCGTATCGTCGCTGTGCAAAGAAAAACACGTATCTCGATTTTTGTTAATTTTTACTTTTATGCCTTATTTGATCACATGAGCTGCTGTTTACACTGTGTGGAGATTTCATGAAGAATGGACCAACAGAAATAACGCAGAATTGCTTGGAAAGACGTCTGGTTCCATTGACTTTCATTCAAATTAAAGGAGACTTTTGGCCTCTCCTGTAAAGTTGCCATTTTTGAGATACCTGTTTTTCTTTGGACAGTGACAACGTAGAGAAAATTATTACTGTACTCAAAAGGAATAATTTCGAAAATTCCAGACCTTCAACTTCCAGACTTTCTGGAGTGAAAGAATGGACTCTTTAGGAATGGTTTCAAAAGCAGCCATATGTTGTGTTTTCGGTAAGGTTATTCTGCTGATCAACACCAAAACCAGGATGTGGTCTACTTTAGATATCGTGACCAGATAAACCTGCTTAGTCCTGCACGAATTCCATGTTGTTGTTGTTGTTTTCCACCAGGGTTTTGAATTGGTTCAGCAGAAGGCCAGTTACTCTGGTATTTAGTCAGAACACCAACAAACACAGAAAAATTGTTCTAGCCCAAATCTGGCCCACTTGTGGCATGGATTGACTGGCCATATACACACCAGATTAGTGCCACATGTCAGCCAAAGGTAGTTAGCTCTGCTGCATCATTGCCAGAAGTGAAACAGATCTGTTTTAGAACATGTGGGCCATACCATTAAAAGCATCTCCTTGTATCTACACCACACGAGTTTCTTCGATGTGGGCCACGTTTAGCTCACATGCATATCACCCATAGGCAGGAGTGCCGTATCTGTGCCAGAAGTGGGCCAGATCTGCTTTAGGACAGGTGGGCCAAATGCATCTTGTAAATATATGGGCCACCTTTGACCCACATGCAGATTGCCATTGCCGACAGTGGGCCAGTAATGCCAGATCATTGCCAGGTGTGGCCCACACCTGCATGCTATCTGGGAGGTAGCGCTTCAGATAACCATCAAGCATATGGCCATACTGCTACACAAGCATGAACCTTGTCTGAGAGATTAGCCCGATGCATGCTGTGCACTCGAGTTTAACCTTAATGCACAACCCTCTGACAGAGCTCTGGTTTGGTTTCTCCTCGTACCACTATTGGTTTGTCCTCTCCTCGTAACTCCAGACCCAGATCTGGCGAGATTTGTTCTGTTCTCTTCCCTCTCTGCCCTGTCAGTCAGTATGCACCGACCGTGCCTCTTTGGCATGGCAGATATTCTAGCCAGCTGGCTGTTTCCATAGCAGTCCAGATTTTGTGAGACATGTAGTCCTACTCTGTTGGGTCGTCTTGTCTGTAGAGTTCCTGCCAAGGTTTGGAGAGAATTTCCAATGGACCGTTTCCATTCAGTCACAGTGAGACTTAAAGGGGCCTACTTAGAAAACAGAACACCCAAAAAAATGTATTGTAGACTGTGTACAAATTGTTTAAAGTTCTAAATGCGTATGAGTACAGACATGAGCTGCAAAAACTGCCATCTCATGGTTGTGATGTCACAGCCATGAACATATTTACATAAGCCTACCCACATCAGCTTAGCACACCCTGTATGTTTTAGTCCTAACTGGACGGCTTGCTCTCTGCATTTCAGCCCACGTAATGTTTCGAACATGCCGGATTTTGCTATCACAAATTTAAGCCAATCAGGGCAGAGATCATTTGCATAAACATAGACTTTCTTCTTTTTAATTCCAAGCTATAAAGAGAGGCTGGGAAACAGTCAGGTGAGATGGACTACCTGCTACCTGCTTCTGAAACACAGTTCCACAAATACGTTACATGGTCATACGTGAACATTGGCGCACTCATGTTCTGATGGCATGTTCTAGGTACATCCTCGACAGAGAACACACATTATAATGTACAGTAGCTGTTTATTTGCTGAATCTATAGCATTAAAAGTTAAATGTGGCCCAACAGTTATGAGGCTGGGGTTCATGCTTTTATATATGACAGTAAGTGGGTCATATCGCCGCTGTCCAATAAAACATGTGTCTCCAGTTTTTACTATTTTTACTTTTATGCCTCATTTCAACACAGTAGCTGCTGTTTACATTTGTGAGAAATTTCATGATGAATGGACCAACAGAATTGGCCCAAAACGGCTTGGAGAAAAGTCTAAAGTTAAATGGGGCTTTTGGCATCTCCTTTAAAGTTGCCATTTTGGAGATTCTTGTCCTTGTCTTTTTTGGACACCAGCAATTTGCACACTGTCTGTAATGAGGTGTTCTAGTCCAACCGGTTTGACTGGAACACTTATTCCGGCCCCCTTCAGATCTTGCAACATTTCCGTGTCTTACTTTTCACTGTTAGAGGTGTTAAAGTCAAAGGTATTGGCTGAAGACTGAGCCGAAAATGGAGCAGTCCGCCAAACATCCAGCATATATACATATGTGCATGTTCATGTGGTGTGTATGACCTCCCTTCGCTGTAGAAGGAGAGAGCTGAGATGGGAAGAAGGAGCGTGCTTCGGTGTAAACCCACCATTCTTCTTTTTACCGTAACGCAACCACAGTACTAGTCCTCAGTACTGTGTCTCAGTTTAGCATGAATGGGTCGTTAGTAGTCCTGAGACTTGCTTGTTTAGATTATGATACAGGTTTTTGGCCTCTCCTGTAGAGTTGCCATTCGGGAGAGCTTAGGTTTTCTTTGGACAGTGATGATATACACTGATCAGCCTCTTTGTAGCCACACTCACTGTCCATTGTATCAGCTCCACTGACCATATAGGAGCACTCTGTAGTTCTACAGGTACAGGCTGTAGTCCATCTGTTTCTCTGTATACTGTATTACCCTGTTCTTCAATAGTCAGGACCACCACAGAGCAGGTATTATGTGGGTGGTGGGTCATTCTCAGCGCAGCAGTTACACTGACGTGGTGGTGGTATATGTATATGTATATGTATATGTAACGTGCCACTCTCTCTTCTGACTCTCTGTGCAGGTAATTTTAAAGGGCTGTGTAAACAGATCGACCACTTTCCAGAAGACGCGGACTATGAAGCAGACGCAGCGGAGTACTTCCTTCGTAAGTGTGGATACATGCCCGTCTATGGATGTTTGGGTGAACTGAGCAGTTCAGTGAGGCTGAAGAAGCTATACAGAGTGTCGCCAAACTGAAGTGCCTATATACCATATACCACGTTATTCATTTTGAATGCATGTGGAGGGTCACAGTGCTGGGAAAGTGCTGGGCTGTTGTTCTTGTTGTGTAATCGAGCTGTAATTAGCATGTTGACTTTTCAAACTTAATCAAGATGTGATCAGCCACTACAACCCGGTCCAAGGGCAGGCCAGAGTGCGGCTCAGTAGAACGGGGAGAGAGATGAAGACGGATAATGTAGGGAAAAGTCAGAGGGCAGCGTGGGACGTGGATAGGGGTGGTTGAAGGAAAGATGTATGGGACGAGTGAGAGGAGAGCGGATTTAGGATGGATGGAGGAGAGGGCCGGCCTGCTGCTCCCCAATTAGGCCACTTACTGCTATAAATATTTTACTTTACGCCTATATAGGTCAAATCTCTCCTTCACCCCCCCAAAAACACCCTCCCCCCAACACCCTGCCAGCCTACACACCACACACGGGTGAGTCTGACCAGAGAGAGACAGAGAGAGAGAGAGAGAGAGAGAGAGAGAGAGAGAAAGAGAGACTGAGGCTATAGAAGACAGAGAAAGACTAGGAGAGAAACTGAGCATAAGAGTGAGAGAGCGTGAACGAGTGAGAGAGAGAGTGGGGAGAAAGAAGGTGACAAAGACATAGCAAGAGAGAGATTGACTGAGAAAGAGAGTGGGGAGAAAGAAGGAAGCAGAGGGTGAGAGAGTGTGTGTGTGTGTGTGAGAGAGAGAGAGAGAGAGAGAGAGAGAGAGAGAGAGAGCACATAGGAGAGAAGCAATGGGAGAAAGACATAGTGAGAGAAAAATGAGTGACTGAGGAAAAGGGAGAGAAACTGGCAGAACGAGAAAGAGAGAGTAAAGGAGAGATAGAGAGACTGAGAGTCAGGAAGACAGAGAAAAAGTGAATGTATGTAAGGGAGCGAAGGAGAGAGAAAGAGGATGAAAGTGAGCGAAAGAGAGAGAGTATGTGGTAAGAGAGGGTGAATGAAAGAGGGAGGCTGAGAGAGAGGGCGAGAGAGATTGGAGGATGTGTAAGAGTGTGAATGACCTCTGAGTGAAAGATGAGAAGGGAGAGAAGGTGAAAGAGAGACTAGAGATGGAAAATGAGGTGCACAAAAAAGGACAAAGAGCTAAAAAGGGTTCTTCTGGTTTTGCTTTCACTCTGCTCCCTCCCTCTCTCTCTCTCTCTTTTTCGCTCTCTCTCTTTCTCTCTCTCGCTCCCTCTCTCTCTCTCTCGCACTTTCTCTCTCTCTCACACACTACAAAGGGTACTTATACACATTAACCCCTCACGATCATGTGAGAGTCATGACACTTGTTTCATTATGCTATTCAAACCTCATTACATCCCATAATAAGCCACCAGGAAGGTTCGAGTCTGCAGGTTTGACATCATGTCTGTGTTTTATAGTGAAATATAAAGGAAGGGTTTTTCTTTTCTGTAAAACAATATCTTTTCATCAAAGCGTCTCCTCCTCTTCTACTACCACACTCGTTTCAGTCAGCTGCGAGGGATAAATCATCTAATATGGATTTACACCATGCTTCTGTTATCACCGACAGTAACTCCCACCTCTCTCAGAGCTGAACTCCAACTCACTGTAGAAGCATTGTTCTAAATGAGAAGCCAAATTCATCACTGATACAGGATGAAACGGCTGGCGCTCTCATCTTACTGGTAAAATGAATGAACAGTGTGAACTGTATACACTACCTTGATCCTGCCCCACCCTTCTCTCTCCCACTACTCTCTCCACTCAGATCAGTACTCATTGCCCATGTGGAGACACTCATCATTAAAAGAGTAGCTGCACCCAGAAGGAGGTGTGGGATTGCGGTGGTGTTGGGAAGGAAGATAAAGGTGACCAGGATCAATAACTGATGATCAGTTTAGACTGATATGATCAATATTTATTGAGCTACACATACAGAAGTCTGTCTCAGTATGGCGTTGGGCCACCGTGTTTGCTAACCCAACATGCCAAACGTCTCGGTATGGAGTTGTAGAGGTTCCTAATGGTGTCCTGTGATAATCCATCCCATTCAGCTTGAATATCCTCACACAGTTCCTGCAGATTGTGCGGTAGGCGTGAAGATGAGACACCAGGCCTTCTGCACATGTGACAACAAACCGTTCATCTTGGTGCTGACCACGGTGCCTCCACACACAGTCCAAACATTTGTTGGTTGTCTCGACCACAGCGGGACTCGTCACTGAAGATGACCCGCTACCTTTCTGAGTCACTCCATGACAGTCTGGCACGACACCATTGCAGTCTTCGGCGATGTTGACGTGGTGTTAAGGACGCCATAATGCCATAATGTTCTCCGTGCATGTAGTCCTGAGTCGTGCATCCATCTGTCAGTGGTGCTGGCCGTAACAGGATGACTCATGGAGAGCATCACTGCTCGCTGAATTTTCACAATTATGGCTTTGAGGTAAATAGGGTACAGCAATAAGGCCCGTCCTCCTTAGGTAACAGTCACGGCCGAGCATGAAACTTGAATCATTCACATGACTCACAGTGTCAAACCCTCCCACCAAGTTTCATTCCTGTCGGCTGATTTCTACTGGGTGCAGCTATTTCTACACAGTTACCACACCTAATGTAAGGGTCCAGGCTGTGCCGCCTGCAGCCAGCAGAGGGCGGCAGCAGCGGTGCTGTTCTGGGGGAGACTACAGCCCGGAACTCCAACCCCCAGAATGCCCCGGGCTGATCAAGCCAACAAGCTGCACCTGAGGCGCCAGCCATATAAGCCTCCACCAAACAACAGTTGCCGCTACACCTTTGTAGAGGGGTAGACGGTACAGTACAGCAAAAGGGAAAGAGAGAAAAGGGCAAGACAACAGAAAGACGCAGAGCCCACAAAGGAAAAGAGACCCCCTCTCTATTAAACCCTCCGATGGTTTCTGTTCTTTTATAAACATCCCCTTCCATTTGAGCATGTCGTTGCTGGGGTCTGCTTTGTTTGACTTTCCCGCCATTTCTCCCTCTCCCTTACAAAACCCCTTCTGACTCGCTTCTGACTCGACTGATGGGGCCATCACTCCGGAGGTCAGGGGTTCGATCCCCGCCTAAACTAAAACACCCAACTTGCTCCCCGCCCACGTGCATCCACATCCAGGAAGCCCGTTTGCTTGTTATTAAAATCTTTACATCGCAGCAAACCGTTCCCGACCTGCGCTTGGGTCCACACCCCCCAACCGCTCCGTGACACCTAAGTCTCTGCTGTGATGTCACTGAATGAATTACAGTACTTCATTGGGGTGAATGATGTCACCCAGCAGAAAGAGCTCTGCGCCACTAGGCCCACCGTTACCCTAGACCCAGGTTATGAACCCCCTCTCCATGAGCAGCTTTCATTCAGAGTTCTGAAATGACCTTTATAAAAACAAAGCTTCTGAATGAGTAGACCACCGCTACTGTCCCAGATTCCCAAACCGCCCAGAATACAGAACATCAGGAGACTGTACCGGCAGTGACACAGTTCTGAATGCTAATGAGTGAAAGAGAGAGATACAAAACGAGAGAGAGCTGCCATGTTTCTGACACAGGTACACGTGTGAGAGATACGTCTGTAACCTAGAGCACCTAGGGTTACCATGGTGAGAGGGGAGTGTTCCGGCATGAACACAAACTGGTGCGATTGGACGCCCCATATGAGTCCTACCCATGTTGTTAAATTGGGATTGGATCAGGTCTGATCTGATAATAGTTGTAGTTGATGGTTTTTGGGTGGGGGGGGTGGAGTCACGTGTTTGGTAGACCCCAGTGCCTATATCCAATGGTTCTCAAAGGGAAAGACTGTCCGCTGACTCAAAGCGGCCTATGTAGCGAGTGGGTTTTTTTCTGGGCTGACCATTTAACCAACGATCATCAGACGGGCCTTCAGGGATTAGTGTTTTCAGTCTTCCGCATTTTTTTTGCTTCCATGGTCACTACTTAATAGTGGCCGGTAGGTTTTTGCCTGGACGTCTCCTAAGTGTGACAGTGCCCGTAATAGCCACAGCCCAAGTGATGTCACAAATGATGGTTGTGATGTCATAAATGCCCACTTCCCTTATCCGCTTCTCAGGTCTGATGCTGTACATGACGTAGTAGCCATTTCCAGGTTCAAGAGCACCTTTGGATCCCAAAAGCAAACAACATTATCAGAACTTGTGGACCTTTTCATGGCCACTTCCTTCTTTACTGAGGCACCACTGAGGGTCGAGGCTAAATGCCTTCAACACCAATACGCTTGTTAGATATACCGACCTTCTGCTAGGAGGCTCTCGTCACAGCACATGCCATCAGGCTTGTTGGTTATCCAAGGACTGGTGGAGATAACTAGCTGTCTAAGGCTAGCTTAGTTGGGCCCCTTACTTGGGCAGGACAGGAAACCGTCTAACGACCAAAACCCAGAGATGTTAGTTCATAGCGGGAACCACCCTATAAAACCCAAGGCCCCTATGACATGTGGAGACAGACCTAACAATGGTCTGTGACGTCATTAAAGGTTAACTGTGATGTAACAGGTTCTAAATGCATGCACCCATTTCCCATATGTCCAGTTCAATATGATGCCACAAATCATCAGAGAGAGTTCACCCTGGCCCATCTTAGACTCTGCTGTTGGATTTAGGGAGTATTTGGACCTGAGAATAGCTAATACATCACACATGGCATCAGACTTAACAGTGGTCCTATTAAATGGATGGTGTTGGTGGTATTAAAGACTCTACAGGCTTACACTTAACAGCTCCAACTGATGAGAGTCTGAACCAGTCCATATCCTGATCTACCACATATACTCCTGATGTAGCACAGTATGATACTCCTCCATATCTCCACCTCTAATATATATTTAGTCGTGTAAAAGCTCTAGTTCTCCTTTCAGGTTAGTGAATATTCATGATGGACCGACCAATAGAATCGCTCCAAACCTGCACAGTAATAAACCTAGTTCTATATCAGCTCCACTGCAGGTTAGGAAAGCTGGTTCCTCCTCCTGTAAAGCTCCATTCTGGAGGTGTTTAAGGTGGACTGTATAATTCCATGAAGGCTAGTTTATAGTTTGACTCTTCACTTTAAATCTACAGTAGAGCATTAAGATAAACAGACGGAGAAACTTCTATGAGTAGCCGTCTCTACACTTTTGACAGGTAGTGTAGATATCCTTCCCCATATTGTTCAGCCCTGGAGGGAGGGGTGTGGGCAAGGTGAAGCTAAATTATCGCGTGTGTGTAAATCAGTTTAGTCGTCAGCAGGCTGTGCTGGTTGTTACACAACAGCACTGTTGCTGCATTAGGCTAGCATGAACATTCACCATCACATGCGATCACCAGAACACAAATTCCCAACAATTGGAGAGAGGGTCCACGCTGGCCCACCTCCTCAGTTTGAGCCACTTTGCCCTCATCCACTATTTGAATGGAAGCTTGTTGTTATAATACATGGCATTGTGCTGTCGACTGATGCTAATGCGATGCAGGGTGAGCCTATAGCCGCTCGGAGTTCCTGATTTTGTGAAGTCACAAAGGCTAATGTCCTTTTTTAAATAGGACGCTGATTTAATTAAATGGCGAATGGATGTGGTTTAACGGCACTAACCAGCATTTCACGCGGTAAGCGGCTGTGCCAGTGGTGATGTATTAGCGCAATAACTGTGTCAGAAGTGGAATGAATGTGCTCCGCAACTCCTTGGAGTCTCCGTCACCATGGTAACGCTCAGCCATCCGGAGACCTAGATGAACGCTTGTACTCTGGATCCCACACCCACACCCGCTGTCCGTGTTCATGTTGATATCAGTCAATATTGGATGATTTCTTTGTCTCGATTTCTCTCTCTCTCTCTCTCTCTCTCTCCCCCACATACTTAGCTCTCTATTCCTCCTGTCATGTTCTACATCGAGTCTCTCTCTCTCTCTCTGTCTCTGTCTGTCTGTCTCTCTCTCTCTCTCTCTCTCACATACTTAGCTCTCTATTCCTCCTGTCATGTTCTACATCAGGTCTCTCTCTCTCTCTCTTTGTGTCTCTCTCTCTCTCTCTCTCTCTCTCTCACTCTCTATTCCTCCTGTCATGTTCTACATTGGGTCTCTTTCTCTCTCCCTTCTCTCTCTCTCTCTCTCTCTCTGTCTGTCTCTGTGTGTGTCTCTCTCTCTCTCTCTCTCTCTCTCTCTGTCTGTCTGTCTGTCTGTCTGTCTGTCTGTCTCTCTCTCTCTCTCTCTCTCTCTGTCTGTCTTGTCTGGTGCCTGTCCTTGTGGCTCTTGCCTACTTTCGTGCTCTCTTCTCGTCTCTCTCATCTCTCTCTCTTCTCTGTCTGTTCTGTCCGGGGGTGTTGTACTCTCTC
>JAMWET010003396.1:240000-243518 GCA_024036415.1 Prochilodus magdalenae | reverse complement strand
CGAAACCTTTTTTTTTCCCCTTTCTTTTTTTTGAAGAAAAAGTTTTTCGATTTTTTGTTTTTCTAATTAAGGTAATATTTCTTGTATGTGTAAAGCACACTCTCAAGGAAAGTGATATTTAGCCTGGTTTGGGGCAAATTCATATAAACTGTAATTCTGTCCAAATTCATGACCAGTCTGTAATAACAGAGAAAGCCGTCTTACGATATTAATTACGTTTTAATACGTTCTATGATGAAAGAAAACAAATACACTAATAGCTGCACCTAGGTGAGAACAACCGACAGGCATGAAACTTGGTGGGTAGGTTTAACTTTGTGAGACATGTTTCAAGCTCGGCTGCACACGTGACGTAAGCAGGTACCGGTCTTACCTCTGTACCTGACTGACCCAACAGCCACTATTACAGACACTCAGCGAGCAGTGGTGTCCTCCATGAGTCATCCCGTTAGCATAGCACCATCGGCAGACGGCTGCACCACGCAGGACTACATGCACACAGACCGTTACCACGACTGTCCTTAACACCACGTCACCGTCACCAAAGACTGCAGTGGTGTCGTACCAGACTGTCATGGAGTGACTCAGAATGGCAGCGGGTCATTCTTCAGTGACCAGAGTCCCCTGGTCTTTAGTCTTTGGATGGAGACTGCCAACGAATCCGTGTGTGTGGAGGACAACCGTGGTCAGCACCGAGATGAACGGTCTGTCGTCACACGTCCAGAAGACCTGGTGTCCCTCCACCTCCACCCCTACCAGCACCATCATGCAAGGAAACTGTGTGAGGATGTTCAAGCTGCATGGGATGGATTATCACAGGACTCCATTAGGAACCTCTACAGCTCCATACCGAGACGTCTGGTGTGTTGGGTTAGCGAACACGGCGGCCCGACGCCATACTGAGAGACAGACTTCTGTATGTGTAGCTCAATAAATATTGATCATATCAGTCTATATTTATCATCAGTTATTGATCCTGGTCACCTTTATCTCTGGGTGTAGCTATTCTTTGATGGTAGGTGTATGTATATTGTGAATATTTAATTACAGTATGGTAATTATGTGTAGATTATGCCTGTATTATAATTGTAATCCTTATGATGGGGTTTTTGATATTATAGTCTCTCTCTCTCTCTCTCTCTCTCTCTCTCGCTCTCGCTCTGATGAGCTGAACCTGGTGGATAACTGGACTTATTGCATGCGGACACACATGCTCACGCACTCTCCCTGGCATTGCTCTGACCTCTCCCCTGTGCTGGGTCTCTTTGTCGAGCTCCTGTTTGTTTGAGGGCAGGCTTAGGCACCCTCTCCCACTGTTTGCTCTGGCCTTTACAATAGCAGCCTTCTGCAGCCACACTCCTGCACACATTTACTCTAATTCGATCAGCGAGGCCCTGCTTTCATCACTGCGGAGGTCTAATGCCCCTAACAGCCTTATCCTGACCCCCATCCCCAACACACAGGCGCACAAACATACACACACAGGCAGGCACAATTCCCTCATCCCATTCCAGGGCTCATCCCAGCCTCTCTCTCAAACAGCTTCTGGGAGTCACTGGGCTGTGAAAATGACAAAGGCTTCTGGGAATTGAGTTATTGAGTTCTGCTTTTACTGAATTTACTTTATTTAAATATTTAAACACACACACACACACACACACACATACACACACACACATATATACACACACACAAACACACACACACCATACACACACATATATACACACACATAAACACACACACACATACACACACATATATACACACACACAAACACACACACACCATACACACACACACACACACACACACAGACACACACACACATACACACACACACACACACACACACACACATATATCACACCCAACAGACACCCACACACACACACACAACACACAACATTATATATACACACACACAGACACACACACACAACATAATACACATACACACACATAGACACACGTACACACACACCTCTTACACACATATATACTCCACGCACACTCACACAGCGCACACAACATACATCTGCACATACACGTCAATACACACACACACACAATATTACCTCACCCACATACGCACGCACACACACACGCACACATACATACACATGCACATACACACACATATATAAACACACACAGACACAAACACACGCACACACATACACACGCACACACACACACACACACATAAACACACGCACAAACATACACACGCACACACACACACACAAATGCACACACACCACAGTGACATACGACACATTACCACATACAAACACACACGCCCACACCACACACACACCTCAACCAAAACCCAACCAACTAATATACACTGACACTCACACACACACTCACTCACACACACACACATACATACACACACGCACACACACACACTCTCACACACCCACACATATACACTCACACTCACTCACACACACACACACACACTCTCTCACATACACACACATACACGCACACACGCACACACACACACACATGCACGCACACACACGTGCACACATGCACACATACACACACACACACACACACATATATATATATATAATCTGAATTACATCAATACAATATATCAAGAGCACCAATAACAGCTAGGCCCAGATTTGACATGGACTGGACAAGTTTCAAGATTCAAGTGTGTATCGTCATATGCACAGAGAAACACGCAGTTGCACTGTGCAATGCAATTCTTACTCTGCACTCGCTACCGGATTTCAAGTACTAAACAATTACAATATAAATACTGAATACTAAATAGGAAGGAAAGACTAGAGAGAAGAGAAATATATGTAAGTATATAAATTAAGAAATTGTACTATACTTGCTATATAAGTTTGAAAGGTACAGGGGCAGAACGTGTGCACGGTTTGCAGTATTAGTGTAAATGACAGAACGGTGCAACAGCAGCCAGTTATAGATTCAGTGAAGTGTAAATGTATCTCACACACAGTGTACATATTCAGTATAGACAGAATAACATGCGTCCTTCTAGAGAAGACAAACTGAATCACCAGGCTTTGTGCAGAAAGTGCAGTCTGTGCAGTTAAGCAGTCTGTTCTGGTGGTCATCTCGCAGGTGAGAGTACTGAGCATGAAGGACTGGTCAGATGCTTGTAGTGGAGGAGCATGGAGTAGAATGGTTGTTGGAGGTAGCGAGGTGTTTAGAGCTCTGATGGCCTGGCTGTAGAAACTGTTCTGTAATCCGGTGGTCCTTGATTTCATGCCCCTGCCAGATGAGAGAAGTGTGAAAAATGGATGTAGCCACATCAGTGTTCAGACAATCTTACATCAGAGAACTGGTCAGGTGGTCCAGATTTGATGGAGGCCTTCCCTGGCACAGTCCCGAGGAGAATTCCCTGTAGACTGGGATTGTATCCACTGCTGGTAGACCCGTATGACCGTACGCTTCCATACACCTGCAGATTCAGCTACTTCCTCCACACTATGGTCTTTGGCCACGCCCACATGCAGTCCCTCCTT
>JAMWET010003396.1:227500-235000 GCA_024036415.1 Prochilodus magdalenae | reverse complement strand
TCTCCATACTTAAGTACATCTGAAGGTACATGCTTTAGTACTGGTACTCTCCATACTTAAGTACATCTGAAGGTACATACTTTAGTACTGGTACTCTCCATACTTAAGTACATCTGAAGGTACATATTTTAGTACCGGTACTCTCCATACTTAAGTACATCTGAAGGTACATACTTTAGTACTGTTACTCCAGTGGAGGACTAAAGGCAGGAACCGACACTGCCTCTGAAGAAGTAGTCCTCTCCTGTCTTCTCGCACACTCTAAAGTCACTCCACACACTCGACTACACTACCCACCTTTTACACTTTTGATTAGCTCCCTGGACATACAGTGAGTCCCCTTGTGTGTTTAAGGTGGTAGTACCTTCAGGCTCCTGCAGGTGGTGCTGCACGAGGATGATGGGGCTACAAATCCCTGCGGGGTGTGAGTGACAGGATCCATAGATTGGGAGGAGGTGCTACAGTGCAGGGAATGTCTCGTTCCATGTGTGGAAAATGGCTCCAGAGCAGATGTTAATGATTGGCTAAAAGGGAGGTACTGCATGTGGGCGTGGCCAAAGACCATAGTGTGGAGGAAGTAGCTGAATCTGCAGGTGTATGGAAGCGTACGGTCATACGGGTCTACCAGCAGTGGATACAATCCCAGTCTACAGGGAATTCTCCTCGGTATGTGCCAGCGAAGGCATCCACCAAATCTGGACCACCTGACCAATCCTGAGTGTCTGAACACTGATGTGGCCTACATCCAGAAACCTGTCCAGTCCATGCCCAATCCAGTCCCAGCTGTTATTGGTGCTGGTGGAGGTACTACATGATGTTGGGGATGTTTCGGTCACAGGTGATCTTACTTTAAAGATGTTCAGTGAGTGAATATGAAACAGCCTACTGGAATAATGGAGCAGGATCCAGCATCCTGTCTGGGCTGTCTCGCTCAGAAGCTCTGGTAGCAGGGGAGATGGTAGTGGCTGGTAATGGAGGAGACATGGACAGTGTGTGATAAAGCTGTCCATGGGATTTGATATGTGGTAATCCGCTGTTGAATAAGCACTGAAGGATGTCTTAGGGCTAGATCAGTGTGGTGTCACTTATGTAGACCCCTCAAGTGCTCTCTCTCGCTCTCTCTCTCACTCGCTCTCTCTCTCTCTCTCCCTCATCCCCTCCTTGGGACCTGCCCTGGATGCCGGGAGCAGATTTTAGCCGGCTGGTTTGTCATCTTTCACAATGGGGAGTGCTAAGCACTGGCACAAAGAGCCACTTCTACACCATCTGATTTCATTCAGCTCAGTAAGACGAAAGAGGATAAGGACAAGAAGTGTTTGATGAGGCGGTGTGGGAGTGTGTGCGTGCATGCATATGCATGTGTGCATGCATGTTTACATTGGGGTGGGCACTATAGCAAAGACACAATCATGATAATTTGTGTTTTTCACTATTGGAGATATTTCGTTTTCACTGGGATTTGATTATTTATAAGTAAAAATGTGGATGGTGATGATTGACAGGCAAAAGGCATTTGCAATGAAACCATGGATCCAATGGATCCAACCAATGGATCCATATGGAAGATATTCAGAAAAGCATATTGTAGTGTATCATCAGGTATCTTTATATATGTGGTCATACTGCCCATCCCTACCCTTCAAAAATGATATCTTGGCAAGTGGAATTATCTAAGATTTAGTTGGTGTAGCTTAGAAGTCTCCTTTTAAGTTAGTTTTAAGCTACTTTCAAGATTGTTTAACTTATCTCCAGATATTTGTACGTATTTTAAATTATTTTGTATTTGCAGATAAGTTTTCTTTTGAGAAACATGCACATCACAGTATCTGCCCATGGAGTGAGAAAAAATCAGCTTAAAACAACATTAAATATTTACAAATATAATATAATAAGATTACAACCTTAAGAAAAAAAAATAAAATAAATAAATAAATATATATATATATATATATATATATATATATATATATGTATATGTATATATGTATATATGTAATATTATTTAATAAATAGCCTATATTGATTATATTTTTAGTCTACATTAAGAAAAAAATAATCAAAACCAAAATTGCCAACATCACAATTGCTGGGCTTATGTAGAGGTAAGGCATGTAGTAAATAGTAGCGGTATTTTATTGAATGAAAACCTGAACCATAACAACTACACTTCAAAAAATGAGATCTTGGCAAGGTACAATGGTCATATATCTAGTTCACTTTTAAAAAAAATTTAATAGAGGTTTAAACTAATTTTTTAACTTATTTCCAGACTTTTGTAAAACTTGTTTGAAGTAGATTTTAGTAAGCTATGCTTTTTCAATATATAGGCAGACATTTGGCTGATTTCCAGCACATTCCTAATATTAGCAAAATTATCTGTCAAATAATCTTATATATCTACAACAATCTTAAATTAAGAAATGTATAATATATTAATTAGATAAACAATAATTTTACTTGCCACAATATCACATATATCAGTGTAATATGAATATTGATTATATTTTTAGTAGTATATTCAAAAAAAATGTACCAAATTTTTCTAAAAAGATGCCAATATCAATCACAATCATTTGACTTAATTGGCGTATGCCATTTTGTAAATGCTAGCTTTACTTTCTCGAATGAAATGCTGTAGTGTAATAGCTACGCTGCAAACATTATATCTTGACAAGGAATAATGATCTTAAATCTAGATAATTCATTTTAAAATTATTTTAAAATTGTTTTAGGCAATTTTAAGATTTGTGAAACTTATTTCCAGACTTATTTTAAGTTAGCCTTGCTTTTTCACTATTATTGCCGATAATTTGGCATGTTTTAAACAAATTTCCTATAATATATTGAAATTATCTAAACGTGTGTGTGTATATATATATATATATATATATATATATATATATATATATATATATATATATATATATATATATATATATATAGATAGATAGATAGATAGATAGATATAGAGAGAGAGAAAACAATGATCTAATGTTTGCAGTGTAATTATTTTATTATTTTTTCATTTTTCAAATCAACCAAATACCTGTTGGAATGCTGTTAAATCGCTTTGATATAATCTCTGTACATTGACTTTGAGATTGAAAGTAAAGAATATGTTTGCCATCTGATATAAACCTACCATTCTGGAGATGCTTGATTTTTTAGACAGTGTTAATATTCAATATTCACTATTCAAATGAACGATCAATTAATGATTAGATCAAGTTCACAGAGGTAAGAAATTGAGCAATTAAAAAATTTACTAACTATAATAAAATGTATATATTTTCAGGGTAAAGCTAAAAGCAAATACCAACATATGTGGGTTAAAGTTGATGTTATTGTTTATGATAAACTACATTTAAAAATGCATTAAAATCAGTATTTTGTGTACGTGCATTTTGAGAGTTCCGTTTTTTGGGATGCGAGTGAGGACTCTGTTGTGCGCCGTAATCCTGGAGCTTCTCCTCTTTGAAGCGGAGCAGATGTGGATTTGCATATGTGGGGGTCCCAGGCTCCGTCGGAGATTAGGCACCGGGTTTTTTGTGCGATCAGGGCTGGAAGGTGCATATTTAATATCGGCCCGAAGCGAAGCCCTGAGAGAATGGCGGGACAAAAGGCAAGGAGGAGGAGTGCGACCTCCACCCACCCAACAGGCCCAGGAACAGATTGCGCTGGCCTTTGAGTGGTGTTCCGACAAGGGTTTAAGGGTTTACATACAGCCCTGAGAGAGAGCTGGAGTGAGAGTTAATAAAGGGATTTTTGATTTGTTCCTCTCATCTGGACGTTTGTTTGCACTCTTGTCCTTGGATGTCATTCATTGTGTTTTTTTTTCTGCTTCTTCTTTTTCATCTTGCTCCCTCGCTCTTTTTTTGTGATTCCTGAGGGTTGGGAGGGATTTCAGCGGAAGAGACCCAAATGAGATGTGACAGCAACTGCCCAGGACTTCCATGGGAAATTCGAATTCTGCTTTATGAGCAAAACATGCATTTAAACAGATCAGTTCATCAGAAACCTTCACAAATTCTTCATTAGTGACTGAGCGTGTTCGCCGTTCCCCCTACAAGATGACTGCACCAGCAAGTTAAAATATCTAATCGGGTCCAGCACGGTTAACGTGGGCCTAGCCTTACAGCACACTAACACATTACACTTACTGAGTTACTGTACACCAACACACTACTTACAGTACACTAACACATTACACTTACTGAGTTACTGTACACCAACACACTACTTACAGTACACTAACACATTACACTTACTGAGTTATTGTACACCAACACGCTACTTACAGCACACTAACACATTACACTTACTGAGTTACTGTACACCAACACACTACTTACAGCACACTAACACATTACACTTACTGAGTTACTGTACACCAACACACTACTTACAGTACACTAACACATTACACTTACTGAGTTACCGTACACCAACACGCTACTTACAGCACACTAACACATTACACTTACTGAGTTACTGTACACCAACACACTACTTACAGTACACTAACACATTACACTTACTGAGTTACTGTACACCAACACACTACTTACAGCACACTAACACATTACACTTACTGAGTTACTGTACACCAACACACTACTTACAGCACACTAACACATTACACTTACTGAGTTACTGTACACCAACACACTACTTACAGTACACTAACACATTACACTTACTGAGTTACCGTACACCAACACGCTACTTACAGCACACTAACACATTACACTTACTGAGTTACCGTACACCGACACACTACTTACAGCACACTAACACATTACACTTACTGAGTTACTGTACACCGACACGCTACTTACAGCACACTACCACATTACACTTACTGAGTTACCGTACACCAACACACTACTTACAGCACACTAACACATTACACTTACTGAGTTACCGTACACCAACACACTACTTACAGTACACTAACACATTACACTTACTGAGTTACTGTACACCAACACGCTACTTA
Source organism: Prochilodus magdalenae (assembly GCA_024036415.1). Classification (NCBI taxonomy): domain Eukaryota; kingdom Metazoa; phylum Chordata; class Actinopteri; order Characiformes; family Prochilodontidae; genus Prochilodus; species Prochilodus magdalenae. The sequence goes on along the minus strand of JAMWET010003396.1, from coordinate 230,001 downwards.
CAGCACACTAACGCATTACACTTACTGAGTTACCGTACACCAACACGCTACTTACAGCACACTAACACATTACACTTACTGAGTTACCGTACACCAACACGCTACTTACAGCACACTAACACATTACACTTACTGAGTTACCGTACACCAACACGCTACTTACAGCACACTAACACATTACACTTACTGAGTTACCGTACACCAACACGCTACTTACAGCACATTAACACATTACACTTACTGAGTTACCGTACACCAACACGCTACTTACAGCACACTAACACATTACACTTACTGAGTTACCGTACACCGACACACTACTTACAGCACACTAACACATTACACTTACTGAGTTACCGTACACCGACACACTACTTACAGTACACTAACACATTACACTTACTGAGTTACCGTACACCAACACACTACTTACAGCACACTAACACATTACACTTACTGAGTTACCGTACACCAACACGCTACTTACAGCACACTAACACATTACACTTACTGAGTTACTGTACATCGACACACTACTTACAGTACACTAACACATTACACTTACTGAGTTACCGTACACTGACACGCTACTTACAGCACACTAACACATTACACTTACTGAGTTACTGTACACCGACACGCTACTTACAGCACACTAACACATTACACTTACTGAGTTACTGTACACCGACACACTAACAGTACACTAACACATTACACTTACTGAGGTACCATGAGCTTTGGTTGTACTTACTGCTTTCTGACCGTTTGACTGCTGTGGAGTTTCTTCATTAGGAAATGAGCTGCCTGTCATCTGTCACATGTGCAGACAATGGCAGCTGTATGATTGATGCTATGTGTGCTCTCCACTGTTCATGGGTCGACTCACCGTGGCAGACAAATAAGCTTAATGCAATGCTAAGTAATCAGCGGTCGTTTGTGAGAGACGTAGCGACTGACCTTCCTGGGTTCTTTTGAGCCTTATTATTAATGACTTGCTCCCCAAATCCAGAACTTTAGAGGACGTCATAAACTTCAAATGATGTTTCGGTTGCATATTCAAGTGAAAGCTGGTGCTGGTAAAGTGCAGCTCAACTTCTTTTGGTTAAATTAGCATGTTGTAACATGACGAAAGCTGCCGTGTTCGTACACCACACTATAGGGATCATCACCACCAAATTGCTCCTGCTCCTCCACCTCCTTCTTTACTCTACCAGTCAAGGATCAGAATTCTCCCTGTCCTCTCCCTGAGTGTCTCCAGTGGGGCAGAGCAGTGCCAGTGTTAGCTCTTCCTCTGCTTCTGTTTATAGCACTTCTTCAGTTTGCTGCTGAATGTGGTTTCTTGCTGAGAGTGGGCAGCCGCGGCCCCCAAAGGCTTCAGCCATGGTTGTGTTCACGGCTCTTTCGTTGTCTTCCTGCCCTTAAATGGTCTAATGGGGAGCAGCTCCTTCAACATGTCTGACGTTAGAATACGCGGTCGGGGCAGCAGAGCTACTTCTGCATCCTCTCATGCTGCACTGATTCCACTCCTGCAGCGCTACAGTGACTCACTATCGCCTCCTTTGGTATAGACTTACAATACAAGACTCGATGGGGCGGGGCTAGCTGGTTAGCATGCTGCTAAGTCAAAGTTCCCTCCTAATCTGTTGTTACTTTTAACCAGTTAAAGTTAGTTAATGGAGTATTTTTACATATTGCTCCTTTAATGGGATTTCTGGCAGTGCACCTGTGGGAGAGCACTGTGCGCAGGTCACGCGGAGGTCAGTTCCTTGTTTCTGAATGCCAGTCGTTGCTGTTATTCTATCCTTCCTCTATGTTTGTTGGTTCATCAGTTCATACACTTTCATCAGAGCTCACATTTGTTTTCCTGTTGTTCTTCTTTTAGTGTGAATGAATTTAACACACTCGCTAAGAGAGAGCACTCGTCCTTTCATCTGGTCTGCTCTGTTCTTATCCTTCGGGGTGTCTCTCTCTTTCTCTCACTCTCTCGCTCCCTCTCTCTTTCTCTATCTCTTGCTCTCTCTCACTGGAGTATTGAGTTCCAGCTCTGTTTCAGGTTTGAATGAGTCTGTCCACATGAGTCTGGGGAGGGAGGGAGAACGAGGGATAGAATGAAAGAGAAAGAGAGAGAGGGAGTGAAAGACGGAGAGAGTGGATGTGTAAAGACTGGACCGTCTCTGAGGTACCACTCCTCCTCTCACACACAGCACAGTTCAAAGATTTGTTTAAATGTGGCTCGAGTTCCCTCACAAAGTAGTCACTCTGGGTCCACACACACACCCACCCACACACACCAATACACACACACACACACCAATACACACACACACACACACACCCACCCACACACACCAATACACACACACACACACACCAATACACAAACACACCCACACACACAACGTCTTTCTCTCACTCACACACCAATACACACACACACACACACACCCACACAAACACACACACACACGCACACTGTCTCTCTCACAACCACACACACA
>JAMWET010003396.1:140000-222500 GCA_024036415.1 Prochilodus magdalenae | reverse complement strand
TCTCCTCGAGGGCTGCGGGGAGGTAATTGACTCCAGTAAGGTAATTCTTGAGGAAGAAGAGGGAAGACACAGAGACACTTAGTAATGCCTATTAGGAGCGCAGACGTCTCCTACACTTAATCTAGCATTAAATGAAATGTGTTATTATTTTAGGCTTCCCGCGGGAGCCCGTGTAATCGCTTCCCCAGGTGGTATTATAGGGGTAGACAAAGTCATTAGAATTCGACATGTATTCTACCATTACTCCAGGACAAAGAGAGCGAGACGTCTGTGGTCCAGCGAGGAAGGGGACTTGGTGGACACAATAGCAGGGCCTTCCTCTGCATGTTCTCTCAGTAACACGTTAATTACTTCTTTGTGATGGAAGATGAAGAGAGGAGTGTTACCTGTGTCCAAACGACAGGGGAGTGAAGTCCACCGGGACTGGAGCCCCAGCCCCCCTCATATAGGAACATGTGAGGTCTGGGATGTCTCTGTAGGCATGCATGTGTGGGGGTGTGTTTGGGCTGCACCAGTGAAGATGATATGTGTGTGTTTGCATTAATGTCTATGTGCTGTAAGGTGTATCTGGCACATGTATCTACGGTGACTAACCCTATAGGACACTCTGTAGGTGTACAGGTCCAGACTGTAGTCCATCTGTTTCTCTGTGTACTGTATTACCCTGTTCTTCAATGGGCAGGACCCCCACAGGACCCCCACATATCTATCAGTATAGATACAGTGGTATCTATACTGATACATTTATGGCATTTAGCTGACACTCTTATCCAGAGCGACTTACAAGGGTAATCATATTACAGGTAGGTCAATGTGGTGTTAGGAGTCTTGCCCAAGGACTCTTATTGGTGTAGCACAGCATAGTCACCCAGACTGGGATTCGAACCCTAGTCTCCCACATGTGGTGGTGGTGGTTCCCTGGAGGGTAGTGGTGTTATCCGCTGAGCTACACCAACCACCACACCTTGGTGGTAGTACCTTCAGGATGATGGGGCTGTGGGGTGTGAGTGACGGGATCCATAGATTGGGAAGAGGTGCTACAGTGCAGGGAATGTCTCGTTCCATGTGTGGAAAATGGCTCCAGAGCAGATGTTAATGATTGGCTAAAAGGAGGGACTGCATGTGGGCGTGGCCAAAGACCATAGTGTGAAGGAAGTAGCTGAATCTGCAGGTGTGTGGAAGCGTACGGTCATACGGGTCTACCAGCAGTGGATACAATCCCAGTCTACAGGGAATTCTCCTCGGGATTTTGCCAAAAATGGCATCTACCAAATCTGGCCCAACTGAGAAATTCTTTGGTGCCCAGGCACCTGTACATAATGTCAGTTTTCAGTAATTAAATAAACGGTGATTTCAGACTGACGCACAATATCAAGTGTCTCAATTTTTGTCCAAGGTGTGTGTGTGTGTTCGTGAGGAGATCTCAGGGATGTGTGTGAGAGGCAGGAGCGATTTCTGGCGTTTGTGTGTGTGTGTGTGTGGTCACTGAGCTGTGAAGAGCCATTGAGAGAGAAAACGTGGGGCATCCTTTATTTATTTGCATGTGAAATATTGATGTGTCAGAGCGGAGCAGTAGAATGGATCTGTCAGCCTGCTCTGCTCTGCTCAGTGAAGAGTGCGGCCGTGTAGCTCCAGTAGCCGTGCCGATCTCCACGGAATAATTGGAGGAATTTCACTTTTGGGAAAAAGCACAGCCTCCCACTCCCCCACCCCACTCCCCCCCAACCATGCTCTGTGTACTTGTATATGTGTGCCTGGGACGGGGGAGTCAGGGGGGTGTGGGGGCATGGGTGTCAAGGTTTAACCCTTGAGGACTCTTTCAGGGCTTTCGAGCAGCACATGTAGCTCGCACATCAACACACACACACGCGCACACACACACACACACACACACACACACACACACACACTGTAACCTGAGATAAATCATTCACATCTTTATAGGGAGATGAAAACCCAATCATGCTAAACACGCCTCTTACCGCCCCTCCAAATCAACTACACCATCTTCTTAAAGGACGCACACACACACACACTCTCGTCTCAGCATCCCTGTGCTAACGCTCATGGGCAGAAGCACTCCGGGCGCCCGTGTAAACGCTGATGTGTCGTAATGTGCAGGAAGGCGATTGAGACGTAATGTGGTGTGAGCGTGGCTTAATTGTTTCCCTGCGTGTGTCTCTTCGGGGAGCTCTTGGTGTGTTTTCATGCAGATAAACAGGGCTGGGTAAACAGGAGCAGAGAGCTGTCTCCTCCCTCTCCACGCCGGGAAGAAGGCCATTCCGGACGGGAAAAGTATCTCCTAGCGAATTCGAGATCAAGAGCACGTTCTCTATTTTGAAGTCCAGCTCAGATTTAGTGTCAGGTCACTACAATCACCATCTACTCGCAAACTGGATCAAGGCAACCGCTGTTCTGATGGCTCTGTATAACAATAAGGGTGAAGATGAGGATGATGGTGAGCATCATGGGTGTGGGGTTGCATGTGGACGGAAGAGACATGTCCCTACCAATATTTGAACCTATGTGTTTTACACACGCTAGCTTTCGATTGGCCAAAGGGGAAGGGGGTATCTGAAGGGCAATTGTCTCAATTGCCTGCATTGCCCAGTACACAAGACTTAATGCTGGGGCCTAAAAGCATGTGTAGATAGCTTATACTGGATATCATGCCACCAAAAAAAGACACTGAGGTTAATCTAATTTTCCGTACAAAGGTAGAGCACAATGTTTAATTCTCAAGATCAATCGTGTGTACGTGGGGTCTCTTCCAATAATGGGTGCAAGCCTGCTTCACTGATGGGGATGATGGTTTGTTGCATCTAGTAGTAGTGTTAACCTACTGGTAAACATGTATTCAGGTTCACGCCATTGATTTTCAGATGTTACAGTCAATTAAAATGTGTTCTGATACTACAGAGGTCTACAGTAGATGCTCAGTTTGGCCTGGTCTGGTTGTAGTGATATAGGGCTCTCTTTAAAAAGAGCTCGTTGTCTATATCGCCCTGCAAAATGGCTCCCAAGCAGATGTTAATGACTGGCTAAAAGAAGTGACTGCAAAACCTTAATGTGAAGGAAGTAGCTGAGTCTGCAGGTGTACTGAAACATACGCTCATACGGGTCTCCCAGTGGCGCCCACCCTGGATGGGTAAAAATATCTTCTGGAGTAAACAAGATCAAGGGCACATTTTTATTTTGATGACCAACTTACAATAAAAGAGCTGATTATCTATATTTCCCCGCAGAGCAATACTCCTCCCCGTCACATGTGTATTTTCCAATATATCCAAGAACTCTACCAATACGATCAAAATGATTTGATGACTGAGAGGTATTGAAGTTTGAGAGTTTATGCAAATAACCATTTCTCAAAGAATCAAACTGAATTAGGGTGGAAGCCATTGATTCCTTTAGTTACTGATTGTCCAATCAACTAATCTGGATAACAATAAATACTTTGCTATATTAAAGAGCCATAGTAAACATACAAAAACAAAACTAACTTTAAAATGAAGAACTAATTAGTTTCCTTGCATACACTGACAATCTGTCTAAACCCAATTAGCGCCATATTTCATTCAGCATTAATGCACCCTTATTTACTTTGTTGAAGGCTCTACTCATTGTAGCCAGACTAACTAGCTATAACTAGCCACCATAACGCTATATGTTCCATAATTGGTGTAATTTCTTTGCTAGCCTGCATCTCAATTAGCAATCACTTTGATTTATGCTAAATGCTAATGTTAGCTTTACCTGGTTTTGGGTCTGCTCTTGGACTGGCTGTGTAGACTGGGTGCTTTCGTTAGGATGCTGAAGCTTTGGCATCATGCTGTCGATGAAGGCTGCTTCACTTTTCCAATAGACACTCTGTTCAGAGTCTTTGTGTCTCTTGTCCTGAAATGATCCCAAACTTTGGACACCTTCTAGAAATTACTCTGACTTGTCTGATCTGTTTGGCCTTCCGTTATGGAGTCTGCACCACCAGCTCTCTGCGCCACGGTGATGAAGTTTCTTGGGAAACACAGTGATCTAGAGATATAGTTATACGGGCTAAATGAAACTTTCATGCAAAAAATTAAAGAACTGATGATTTTAAGTGATTGACTTGTTTGAGTTTCTTCTGGAGTTAATTTAGCCCGAAAATGCAGTAATCCCAGATTTGTGATGAAATCTAAGTCTCCATGATATCCTGGCTCATTTTTTAAGGAATCAAATTTGGAAATTTGAGATTTGTCAACACCTTCAGTTGTTTCTTGAAGAATTGTATTTGGATCAAATGTGTCTGAACATTTCCTGAAGAATCCTAACTCAATAGAATCACATGGGGGATGAGATGTGAGTCAAAACCAATTATTTTCATCAGTTCTTAAATAATCCTTATGAAGTTTAATCAAAACATTTTGTATGACAATTTAGAATTCTAGCCAAATTGTGGGGAGTCTTTGGTGATGCACTGAATCATTTGCAAATGAATCATAATCAAATTGAACCTTGAGGTCAGAGACTTGCACCCCTGCTAGGTTGATTCCAAGGGCAATAAGTGTCACATTTAGCTGCACACAGCACAAATACACACACCTGCACACACACACACACACACACCTGCACACACACACTCACACGTAGAATGAGATGCAGCAGGTCCTGTGGTGTGGGCATGCATAATTGAGGGCTAGCTTGTTGGGGAAGAGAGGCTGTCGTCTGTGGAAGAGCGCGGCACATTCCTGCAGAAAGCATCCCTGAATAATGAAGAGCGTCACCTATGCAAAATGCAGGAGGCGTTGGAGGCGGGGAGGTGTGGAGGCAAATGCTCATCCTTCAACAGCTCAGTCTGCTCGGACACCTCCTTTTACTGTAGCTATGATTTATTTCAGCTACAGTGGAAAACTACAGCACAACAGACCCCAACACTTACCGCACACGACGGCCTACGTTAAACCATGTTTCTGTTATATACGTCAGTGTTCAGTCATTAACACTTAATGAGTCAAGTGGGTGCAAATGAATGATTACTGACAGCTTATAGACTTATTGAATTTTTTATGAAAACAAATAAACAACTTTGATGATGTAATATGTATTTAATATGTATCAATAAATGCATTTTTTCATTTCGCAACACAAATTTGGGATCAGTGTTTTCAATAATATGGAAACAAATCTGTTGATAATTGTATTATATTGCTGGTATATCTTTTATAACTATGAAGTAATTTAAGGAGCTGTGAAAAGTAAAATAATAAAATAAAATAAAATAAAATGTTATAATAAAATAAAATGTTAACATTAAATTAACTTATTTTTGAGCAAAATAAAATTAAAATATTAGAATAAAATTAAATACAATAAAAATTAAATATTACAAAATATTAGAGATTCAAAAATGAGTAAACTGTTAAGAGACCTGTAGATTAATCTGAAATATCTGAGAAAACTCATATTTCACAACTCAGAATTTCTCATATTTGGGAAATGGTGCTCATATCCAGTGATTGTAAATAGATGATGACATTTATTTCTTATTTGTCATTTATTATTCATAACAACTTCTTGTTATTCCCCCAAATAGATGTGAAATATTAAAGAAAACATCTAAAACGACTAAAATGTGAATAAAATTACACCAAATATCACCGAAGTGATTTCTGAAGAGTAATTACATAGCAATTAGCAGCTACCTAATCATTTATAAAAGCGACCCATGTAGATCAGGCATGGAATAATAATAATTCTGTGGTTAAAAGGATGAACGTAAGTGTTTAATATAGATTAATAATCTGTATTATAGTGTATAATATTTAGATGAATAGATGAACGGTGGTCTGTAGTGGTCTGTATAATGCTATAGCTATGTTTGGAATAGTGGTACCTTAATAATGTAGAGGGATATAGAGGGTAGGTCAGTTTAGAGCTGAAGTGGACATAAGAGGAGGTCAGCCAGGTCCATCTCTTGGTCTTTAAAGGAACACAGCCTCTGTCCAGTACCTGCTGTGGTTGTTAGTGGTCAGTGAGCGAGGCAGTGCTGGGTGAAGTATTTATAGTGTGCGGTGTCACAGCAGTGCGGAGCGTTAGAAGTTTATCCGTGACGTGATGGGAGCAGCGCCGTGTCTTTTCTTCTCGCATTTGTGGTCAGCAGACATTTACCAGCCGGCCACTGCTCGTGTCGAGACTCGTGTTTCGGTCTCGGCAGAGGAGGAGACAAAAATCAATGTGTATGCTTAACGATAAAACAAGATGAAAAAGAAAGACAACTATTCATGTTTCTTTTGGACTCCGTCCCCAGTCGCCCATCTCTTTCCCTCTCTCTCTCTCTCTCTCTCTCTCTCTCTCTCTCTCTCTCTCTCTCTCTCTGTCTCTCTCTCTCGACGTCTCTGCTTTTCTCACTCTTTAAACGAGCAGTGGACATAGAAAAGATTAAATAATAAATCATAAGGTGGTCGTAGAGCAGGGCTGGACAGAGAGGGCTTCGCGGCCAGGCAGACTGAGGGATCAATTATTTACAGTGGAGGCCAAGATAAAACAAACGCTCAGGCTACAAGACAAACTCCACCAGGCTGGGGCACAGGTGTGTGTGTGTGTGTTCATGTGTGTTTGTGTGTGTGTGTGTCTGCGTGTGCATGTGCACAGCTAGATAAACTCTAAAGGGAACCGTATCCAGCGGAGCTGGTGTCCTGTAAGCTTAGGGTGGAGCTGGCTATGAATTAGTAAAGCGCAAAAGTAGCTAACCGTGTTCAGATGCCAGCTTTCAAAGATAAGAGAGTGTACCCGCCGTGCAGGCTGTATATCTGACCCCTGGGTGTCTGCGTCAGGGCAGGTGTGTCCTTATGTGTCTATACTGACCGAAATTAAGACCCCTTTAAACTCATTGCACACCCAACATGAGTTTACTCTGTATGCATGACCAGTGCAACATTTGAACACCTCCAGCTAACTGGATGGTGTTGGTGATCTTATAGACTCTACAGTCGTACACTGAGCAGCTCCACCCAATGAGAGTCTGATCCAGTCCATATCCTGATCCACCACATCTACTCCTGATGTACACAGTATGGTACTCCTCCATATCTCCACCTCTAATATATATTTAGTGGTGTAAAAACTTTGATCTCTTTTTCTGCACAGTGTAAAAGCTCTAGTTCTCCTTTCAGGTTAGTGAATATTCATGATGGACCGACCAATAGAATCGCTCCAAACCTGTTCTTGTTGTACCGACACTGCAAAACATTATATCCTGCTATGTAAAATCAGTCAAGTAGTTTTAATGCCATTACTATAATATGTACAGGGGATTGACATAGGGAGGATTGAAACTGTGTTACTCTCTGATCCAAAGAGCAGCAAATAAACATTTATCGATAACGTAATAAACAATAACCATGAAATAGACGGACGCAAGACATGCAAATAAGATAAGGGCCTGACATAAACATAACAGAGACTCTAAGGATGGTAAAGTGACGCGTGCACAAGCAGAATTAAGATGGAGGAGTAAAGTGGATATGACATGACCAGTATAAACAGTAGTGCAGGTTGAATAACACAGTGATGATCTTATATCTAGTTGATATATCTTGAAATTCTAATTTTGAAACAGCAAACTCTGTTGTTTTTGATTGTTCTATTAGAAATTTTCACTGTTTTGACAAATCATTTTAAGAAACTGACATGAAGCAAGCCAAATTATCTGCCAATGTAATGAGAAATAATATAATATATAATAATGATAATATAATCCGGAAATAGATTAAAAAAAATCTATTTATCTTAAAATAAGAATTAACTAGATGAACTAGATGAATTAAATAGATATTTATTTATTTATTTATTTATTTATTTATTGGTGAACCCCTATTGCAGGTTGAAAATTTTATAGGTTGAATAGGAACCTATTCAGTTTTGGTGTTTTTTAAGGTGGACTGTATAATTCTGTGAGGGCTAGTTTATTGGTGACCACAGTAAAACTGCTTTCTTTTTTAAATGATGTATTATCAGGTATTATTAGGTTTTACAATACCTGTAATTGGTCATTTAGTTCCCTATTTTTAGATCTACATGAATTGACATTAGTATAGTCGTTAAAAACCTGATTTATGTTAGCATGTCATGGCTGTAATAATCACTGAGACATCTTTAACATTTTCTTACTGCACTTCACATACTGTACGCTATATAGGTAATAAATACAGATTTAGCTTCATATGTGCTTTATCAAATAGAGATCCTCTTTTTTCAAAATAAAATGACCAGAAATAGGATGTACAGTAAATTGCTGCTGCCACTCCATTTTTCCTTGTTTTAAATTTTTGGACAGAAGTTCCTGATGTTGTTTACATATTGTGGAAATTGTATGAAGAATAGATCAAACTAAAATTGCACAAAATTACTTAGATTAAAAAGTCTGGCTCCATTAACTTACATTAAAAGAAAAGTAGTTTATTTTCCCTCTCCTGTGGTGGAGATAGAATTTTACAGGTATGAGCTATTGTTCTGATAGCAGTCAAATATAGTTAAAATTTTTAAATGTTTTATTTTTTGTAATATAATACATATTATTTTCACTCTGTAAGTTACAAAATGTATTCTCTGCAAAAATTATCATATGTAGCTGATATATCCTAGTTGATGTGTATTTCTCATTTTGATATTGATGTAAGCTTATTTTAAGATTATTTAACGTATCTCTAGACTTTTCTTGAACTTGTTTTGTGTTAAACAAAAATTATTGCTTAAAACAAACCAATTTCTTGCCAGTATAGCACAGTACAAACCTAGTAAAAAAATTAAAAAAATTGTTGAATTTAGTTTTAGTGAAATTACAAGTACAAAATGTCTAATAAAAATAAGTGAAATGATCTCATCATTAGCTTACAGCAATCTCAAAATGAGAAATATTAGATATTTTTTAAGATTTAAAATAATTTAATAAGGAGTGCTTTAGCATGGACAGCTTTTTGAATAAGACATAATGCAGGGTACCAAACCCTAACATCATTTACATAAAGGCATGTCTTAATTATAAACGATAACAGCAGGAAACTGTTGTGTAAAATTCACTTTGATCTTTTTTCAGTAAATAATATAAGAAATAGTGATTATGCAGGTGTTAGTTATCTTGGTAACACTTCCTTCAAATCATATAAGCATATTTCAATATATATGTATTTATTAGGCCTTATATAGCGTGCATAACATCTCATAATACCTGGCATAAACGTATGTAATGTCTCTCAAACAGTTATAATAAAATGAATTATGCTTAATAATACAACTGTATGCAGTATTTGTAATATCAGGTTTCATAATGCCTTATAACATCTGCCAATAAGAACACTGGACGCTAATGCAGAAATACACCATGTAATGCAATGCAAGGTTTATGGCAGGTCGTAAGAGGCTAAAAGTGAGGTGATATCATTATACCTTATGAAGCATTATAAGTGGTCTTTACAGGCTGTAAGTGAAGTGAGACTCTCTAACTGCTAATACCGGGTTCATACAATGTGACGTTGTTTTGAATCGCTTGAATGGTGCACCATATTGCATTATTCATGCTTATAATGTCCTTATGAACAGATGTTATAGTGCATTATGAAACTTGCTATTGTATTAAGCTGCATGCTCTAGTTTTATAAGTTTAAGTTTTATCTGTGTAATTATATATAGTTGTAAGTAAATGTATAAGAGTATGCCTGCTGCTATAAGGTATTATGTACGCCTTATAACGCCTTATGAATTCTTAGAGAGAATGGGAATACAGGATTCATAGGAAGTGTTATGCTATCTGTTAGAGACCCAGACACCTCACACTGATGTGCCCCCAGTGAGAGAGACAGTCCAATGTGTCCGTCTCGGTGCTCAGCAGGTGTGAGGGGCCGTCCTCAGGGTTTCTGAGTGTCTTTGTTGACCGCAGCCGTGTGTCCCTTGCCGTGGTGGGTGAGTTGAGTGACAGTGCCGGTGGTCTCAGCTGGGATGGGAGCGTTTCGGGCCACAGGGGAGAAGGAGTGTAAAATCTACCGTTTGATTTCATTTGGAACGGGGAGCTCCCCCTCCTCCGAGACCCTCCTCCTGCCTCTCACTCACCGCGGCCGAGTATCTCAGCTAATTAAGTTTCAGAGCTGCATTTTCATTCGTTAATCACTAAAGTGCTTCCTGGAGAACCTGCTAGTCAAAGGTCTGGTCCCAGCAGCCTCCAGTGTCAAAACGCAATTATATGCATGATTAGCTTGACCTGTTTTCACGCACTCTTCTTTTCCCTCTCCTCCGCATCCTCCACTCGCCCTCCTCCGTCTCCCTCCCTTTCCCTCTGCTGCTGCTTCATCTCTCTCTCACCCTCCTTATCTCTCTCCACCTCCATCTCTCTCTTGCTTATCCTTTCTCTCCTTTTAACTTTCTCTCCATCTCTTTCTGTCTCTTTTTTCTTATTTCATCTTTTTTCTTTATCTCCCCTCTCTCTCTCTCTCTGTCTCCCACTTCCCATCTCTTCCTACCTTTCTCTCCCTGAATCTTTCTCCCCTCTCTGTCTCTTTCTCTCCCTTCGTCTCACTCATTTCCACTTTCTTTCTGCATCTCTGTTTCCCTCCTTTTGTTCTACACTACTCTCTTGGTTTATTGGTTTCATTTTTCCACCACTTTTTTCTTCTTTGTCTCTTTTATCTCTCTCTCTCTCTCTCTCGCTCTAGCATCTCACATCAGACACACAGTTTCCATGTGTGATAAAGCATGGCACCACCGTCTGGCGGCTCCTGGAACTGTGTGTGTGTGTGTGTGTGTGTTACGTGTGTGTGCGTGTGTGTGGGTGTTTGTGTGTGTGTGTGCGGGTGTGTGTGTCAGTACGTGTTTATTCTGTGGGTTGTTATTTGTAAGGCCTTGATGTCAGAGTGTGTATTGGTGCGTGTGTTTGTCCTCCTCCTTAATTATCTGCTCTCTGACTGGAGAGAGTGTGTGGGACCCTGTAGTGTTGAGTCACAGACCACCGTGCAGTCATGAAGTACCAGTTATTCATTTTACAGGGGATATTATGGAATATATGGGATATAACCAGTAGCTCTCTCTCTCATCTCTCTCCATCACTTTTTTCCTCTTTCTTTCTATTTCTCTCTCTTTCTCTGCCTCTCTGACTTTCTCTCCTTTTCTTTGTTATTGTTTGTTTTCTACTTAGTCTGTCTGTCTGTCTATCTCTCTATCTCTCTATCTCTCTATCTCTCTTTCTCTCTCTCTATCTATCTATCTATCTATCTATCTATCTATCTATCTATCTATCTATGTAAACGTATTGGATTTATAGTCTATTTGGATGGAAAAGGTTGAAATCAAAGGCAGTAAAGAATAAAACAGGAGTGGGGGTCTAATAACTAGAGATCCAATCGGCACAAATGGGACCCCTGACAACCATGCACGATCTGGTAGACCACCAGAACTGCCACCTTTAGATACACAGCACATCAAGCTTTGATCTCTGAGAGAAGGTCATAGAAACTCATCTAACAAATGTGTGTGAGTCAGTGAAACAGTGTTGTGTAGCTTCAAAGGAATTAAGTGAGTCTCAGATCCACTTCATTAATTAATTTCACCTGAGAAAGTGGAACTTAAAAAGTACTCTCATTAATTTAATACATTTTACTCAAAAAATGACTTTGGCTGAAAGAATGAACATGACATTTTTAAGTAAATGCAATATGTATATATATATATATTAGAATGTGTCACAAAACTATGGGTCTGAAAGAATGTGTAGCTATTAAGAAGCTCCCACTGAGAAATGTACCGCAAATTTGCCAATCAAACAAACCCACTGGTGTTGGACCGTCCAGCCCAGGGTATTTAAAACTTAATGTGTTTAAAACTTTCTGAATCTTACGAAACTGAAAATGCGACCTATAGGTTCCTGCGTATTCCTTTAGAAAGCCTACAGTGAGTGTGATACACGCAGTGGTGGAGTTTTCTATCCAGGTTTCTTCTAAACATATTTATTCCCTTATACTGAATGATGATTGACATGGAGCACATTCTACAATCAGCTAATAGCAAGGTGTGACGGGGTGGTAGAGACCAGCTCCATCCCACTGGGTGGGAGGAAACAAAAACAGAAAATGAGTAACGAGGAGTAAAACAATTTGCGGTGCTTAAAGGATAATAAGATGAGGGAAATTAATCAAATCATCTTGATCCTGGCTTGCTTTGGTCTGCAGTGCTTAGAGCCCCGACAATCCCTTGCTAATCTGATTGCATGCGGATAAAGAGACTTTAGCTATGCCATTGTGGTGCACTGATCGGGTCGGTGGAATCTCTCCATACGCACACACACAGTCTACATAGGCTTCCACCAGTCATAAGTCTAGACCCGGCTTCTCATAGCAGGTTCTCCTTCTGTGTATCTTAAAGCTCTACTGTAGAATAAAAGTGAAGACACTAAATACACAGTCCACCTTAAAACCCTTTCCTTAAAACCCTCTCATGGAATTATACAGTCCACCTTAAACCCCCCTAGAATGGAGCTGTACAGGAGGGTGGAGCAGCTTCCTTACCCTGCAGTGGAGCTGATAGAACAAGGTTTATTACTAAGCAGGTTTGGAGCGATTCTATTGGTCGGTCCATCATGAATATTCACTAACCTGAAAGGAGAACTAGAGCTTTTACACTGTGCAGAAAAAGAGATCAAAGTTTTTACACCACTAAATATATATTAGAGGTGGAGATATGGAGGAGTACCATACTGTGTACATCAGGAGTAGATGTGGTGGATCAGGATATGGACTGGTTCAGACTCTCAGCAGGTGGAGCTGTTCAGTGTACCACTGTAGAGTCTTTAAGACCACCAACACCATCCATTAATTGGGCGTGTCTAAATGTTAGACTGATGGTGAATATGGTAGCTGTCAGTTTAAAATTAATTTTAATTTCTGGAATCTGACATGACTTGGCCTTGCCATGATGCTCTCCTGCAGTGGAAGTTCAGAGAGACAGAGCGCTGTAACTTGGCCTAAATAAGAGCAACCGAAATTGGAGGACTTTTTTGGTGATCTTTGGGAACCTGGATCTTTGAAACACTGTAGAACAGCTGAGAAATGTTGGAACAAAGCCAAACTGGAACCAACCTGGGTCATTTATAGTGCTAATCTTTATGAAACCAGAGATACAGATCTCAATTAACACCAGGCTACTGGATTGCTGATTGGTAGTAACTGCAGCCTCCTGCAGATGGCGCTGCATGAGGAAGATGGGGCTATAAATACCTACAGGGGTGAGTGACGGGATCCATAGATTGGGAAGAGGTGCTACAGTGCAGGGAATGTCTCCAGAGCAGATGTTAATGATTGGCTAAAAGGAGGGACTGCATGTGGGCGTGGCCAAAGACCATAGTGTGAAGGAAGTAGTTGAATCTGCAGGTGTATGGAAGCGTACGGTCATACGGGTCTACCAGCAGTGGATACAATCCCAGTCTACAGGGAATTCTCCTCGAAATCTGGACCAGCTGACCAGTTCTTTGATGTAAGAGTGTCTGAACACTGATGTGGCTACATCCAGAAACTCATCCAGTCCATGCCCAATCCAGTCCCAGCTGCTATGGTGCTGGTGGAGGTGTTACATGCTATTCGGGTTTACAGGCTATGGGTGACTCAGTGTTCGTCTGGGTGAGCTCACGTTGCCAGCACTATCTATGTTTGAGAAATAGCTTTAGGTTTGCACGTTCAGTCCACATCCACTTAAACGTGGAAACCCTTGAGTAGATCCTTATGTCTGAGTTTAAGGAGCCACACCAACATATATTAATGTAATATTTAAAGGATTCTGGGAAGCCATAGAATGTGCATGCGGCTGTAGTGTGGCGGTAAAGTGTCTGCCATTTGCGACCACAAGGTCACTGGTTTGGATCCATCGGCGGTTACACCGCGGAAACAAGATTAAATATCAGAGGCTTGCAGATTCCAGTGTCTTCCCACTGTGATCTGCCTGTGACCTCTTGCGTGAAGCATGTGAGGAGAAAATGATATGACATGAAACTTGCCACTTCAAGTTTGGGTTTGGAGAACAAAGATGGCTGTTTCCAGGAAACTGTTGCTGAGTAGCTGAAAGGCCCTAAAATGGACATAGTAAAGCACAAAGGACGCGCAGTGCACCCGAAAGATCAGGGAACGTTCTCCTGTAGTAGAACCTTCTTACTGCCAATAAGAACAATAGGCCATATAGCCACTTCATTAGCTCCACCGCCTCATATCTACACTCACTATCCATCTTATCAGCCCCACTGACCATACAGGACACTCTGTAGGTGTACAGGTCCAGACTGTAGTCCGTCTGTTTCTCTGTGTACTGTATCACCCTGTTCTTCAATGGTCAGGACCCCCAGAGGACCCCCACAGAGCAGGTATGATGTGGGTGGAGGATCATTCTCAGCACTGCAGTGACACTGACGTGGACACTGGGTTCTACCTTGCTGCTCCACCTTGTAGATGGACAGTCAGAGACGATAGCTCATCTGCTGCTGCACAGTGCAGTGTTGGTCATCCTCTAGTCCTTCATCAGTGGGCACAGGGTGCTGCCCAGAGGATGCTGTCGTCTGGATAGTTTTGGTTGGTGAACAAATCTCAGTCCAGCAGTGACACCGAGCTGTTCCACTAAGTGTCCATGTTATATGCATTTCTATATAACTTTTTTTAAGAGAGAGAGAGAGAGAGAGAGAGATGAAATGACAAAGATATTCAATGTAATCTAAAAAAAATGTATAAATGTATGGGCCTGTGTTGCTGCTACTGGTCCAGGACAGCTTGCCATCATTTGATGGCGTTGTGGATTTATATATCATGGACATCCTCTATGAGAAGGGTTGGGCATCCATGTGCACACTGGGTCCTGCAGAAAGGCAATGACCCTACAACCATTCGCAAAGCTTTTCCTTGCCTCTGTCGCCCTTGGCTTGCTCACTGGGGCTCAGATATCAGATTGTTCATGACAACATCTGTTGTGAAAAGTGCTATATGAACAAATGTGGACTTGACTCAAGCTAAGATACTAGGTTTGTACCTCAAACCAGTAAACATGTTGGGGTAGAACCCATAGAGGGGTGAACAATCAAGAAAGCCCACCCATGTAACACGGCTGAAACCCTGGAGGAAGGGGCCTGGGTTCCTCTGACCAGCTGTTATACGACCCATTTGATTGGAGTCATTGCTGTTTAAGGCGAGTAACACCAGTAGCATCTTGAGATGGGTTGGCTCACAGGGTTAAATCCCACCCAGCAGGGTGACTCAGGGGGAATAGCAGTTTAACTGCCAACCCAGCGTAACATTAACATGGCCCCCCTCCACGCAAAGAGTCTCGCCACAAAGCGCTCAGCCATAAAGCCACCCTCTTTTTTAATCGGACCTGAATCAACTGTTGGTTTGGCGCTTTCTTTTGTGTTGTGCTGTGTTTATAAAAAAAGCCTTTGTAGTGAATTCAGTGGGAAAATGTTTTATTAATTGCCATATGTTTATTGACTTCACTTTCATGTCTGTTCTTTTGTTCTTTCTTTGTAGTGGCAAAAGATCCCTGTGCATCATCATTTGCGAGCGAGCCGGAATGTCAAAGGTGTCCTTTTGATGTTGGGTACAGACCTCATGTGAGGCAGCACCTGCGCTACACTCTGTGAGTGTGTGTGTGAGAGAGAGAGAGAGAGAATGTGTGTCACACTGTCATCCAGTTCCTGAGGGAGAAGGGAGGATGTTGAGTTCCCAATACCCACCCCCTCTCTTTCTCTCTCTCTTGCTCTCTTTCAATGCCACTCTCTCTCTTTCTCTCCTGCCTAATGACCATTATAAGCATGCACCTCCAGAACCGAGAGCAAACCAGTAGCGGTGGACAGGTTCTGAGCTTTGTGAATGAGTGGTTGGTGTGTTATTACATGGTAGTAATACATATATAAAGCCTTAATGACTACTGTCAACAAGCAAACCTTCACATCTCCCTGTTTACACTACCAGTCAATAGGGTAGACACACCCATGGGGCCTCCACACACAGATGTGTTGGTTGTCTCCACCAAGACTCAGGTGGGACGCTGCCATTTTGAGTCACTCCATGACAGTGTGCAGTCGTTGGTGATGTGGTGTTAAGCACAGCCTGCGTACGTTTAGTCCTGCTCGCTGAATGTCTGCCATCTTGGCTGTTTGGTCAGTCAGGTACAGAGGAAAGGCCCGTCCTGGCTCACATGCCCAGCTGGGCAGGAAACTTGAATCATTCTCATGTCTCACAATGTCAAACCTACCCACCAAGGTTCATTCCTCGAGTTGATTCCTTCTGGGTGGAGCTATTAGTGCAGCTATTCTGTTGGTGATAAGTGTATTGTTATCAGTCCCCTCCGTCTTCATCTACCTCTTCTTGTTTCTGTAGTTGAGTGGGTAGGTGGGAAAAGAGAGGTTGTATGTATGAGCTCGTAGGTGGTCGAGGAACCCAGCTTTACCATTACCTGTGTAACATACCTGCTATATAGAACATCAGAGAACTATTTAAATACTGAATATATGGATTTTATGGCACCTTTAAAATATCGTCACTGTCCGGAGAAAACGGGTGTCTCCAAAACAGCAACTTTACAGGAGAGGCCAAAAAACATTTTAATTCTAATGCTAGTCAATGGCACCAGACTTCTTCCAAGCGATTTTTGGGCCATTTCTGTTTGTCTATTCATCATGAAATTTATACACAGTGTGAACAGCATCTCATGTGATCAAATGATACATAACAGTAAATATCATCAAAAATGGAGATACGTGCTTTTCATGGACAGCGATGATATGGTATGTAACCTAATAACAAAAACAACCAAAAAAAAGAAATTGTATAACTGTCTGACTGATCTTTGTAAATGCATATAGCATGCACATAGTCAAAATATGAATGGGTCCGTAATGGCAACAAACAAACAAGTAAACAAACATGTAGGACAATTTGAGGAAACTTTTATAGATATTGGTTATGAGATGAAGCCCCCTGGTAACTAACAAATGAGTAAACGAACAAACAAACAAACCCAAATGTATGAGAGTTTAAGTCAGAACTGTATGATCAACAGACTAGTACATGGAAAAACATACATTAGACTGCTGTTTTAGTAGATCTAGCCCAGTGGCATGGAACAAACAAGTAAACAAGCAAACAAACATACAAAACAAACAAATAAATGAGCATACATGTAGGACAATTTGAGAAAACTTTATACATGCAAAGTAGATGTTGATTATCAGATGTAGTCCAATAGCAGTAAACAAACAAACCAACCAAAAACAGAGGACAGATTGAGAGACTAGTACACTGGCACACACATTAGGCTATTAGCTTATGAGTTGTAGTCCAATGATGCTAAACAAATCAGTAAAAATGTAAACAAACAAACAAACAAGCCAAAATCTCACAATTTAAGTGAACTGTATGAAAATAAAATCAAATATGGCGCCCATCAAGGCAGACATCTCTGCATGCCGCTCCAGTGACCGTCACTTTTAAATTTTTGTTTGAATGTTAATAGTAATTCTGTATGTGCAAAAGACGTGTGCTATTATAACATACAGTAGACAGGCTCTGCTGGAGATCGGAGAAGTTCAGCATGAACTTACTTTCTGCTCCTGTACCTTTCAAACTTATATAGCATATATTGTATCTTTTCTTAATTTATATACTTACATATATTTATCTTCTCTCTAGTCTTTTCTTCCTATTTAGTATTCAGTATTTATGTTGTAATTGCTTAGTACTTGAAGTCCGGTAGCGGTTTCTCTGTGCATATGACAATACACGCTTGAATCTTGAATCTTAAACCCATAATAGACAGACTAGTACATGGGAAAACACACATTAGACTGTTCTTGAGACATAGCCCAATGGCAATCAACAAACGAGTAAACAAACAAGCACACATGGGCTTTATAAAGGCGTACTAGGCATGTGTGTGTACATGGACCTAACACCACACATGCATGAGCCTAAAGGATACAAGCCAATCGGCCCAAAATGTAGGACAGTGTGAGTGAGCTTAATAAATGAATAATAGATGTGTTAGTACATGGTAGTAAAACATGCATAAGTCCCCATAATCTTAAATATGGGATCAGCATCACAGGCTTGTTCTCTGATGTGTCCTGCCATTTGCTAATTAAGATTAATTCAGTAATTATCAAAAAAAGGAAAAAAAAAATCAGTAATTAATGAGCGATAATGCATTAATAATCTGTTTGCTGTCAAAAGTAAACAAACAGCGAGAATAAAGTGCTCTTTTAACATTCTAAATGAAGCTTGCTTGTTTGTGCTGAATATATACAAATGATCTTTTAAACATGCCATTGGTTTTCCTTCCTTACAAGTCCCTCCAACAAACAAGGCAAAAGCACCTGGAGGAATTAGCCTAGTGTTTTTAATGAACAGCAGCCAAAAGAAAACAAACATGCTGCTAATTCTCCCGGCCTCGCTTCCGTTTGATATCGGTTCTACCACAGGCCCTGGTGCGGTTTCGCTCCCTCGCAAGAGGGGCTTCTAAAAAAGGCTAAGAGCTGATTTATTTATATATTTATTTCTTTTTTTGCCTTCTTTTTTTTCGGCTGCTGTTCCACCGAGGCTGGTGTTTCCTGTCTCCTGAGTAGTGTGAGTGTGTGTGTGTGTGTGTGTGTGTGTGTTTGCACGCCCTTGTTTTGTCCCAACCGCTCCCTTAAAAAAGAACGAACCGTCGGAATCACGTGGGACAAAATTCCTAGAAATTCTGCTTCCACACTTCTAGCGAAGTGGGGTCTATATAGAGTTACCCAGACGGTTCTGCCGCAACAGCAGAACCCTCTTTGGAGGAGCTGGTGAAGGATGTTTTTAAAAGGTCTTTAAATATACATATAAACAACTTGTTTTCTGTATTAACCAATCAGATGAAGCTTTCAGCGCTGTCTGAAGTCTATATAGACCCACTGCCATTGCTGGAGGACCACCTGAGGAGCCAGGTCGTTAAGGGTGGAGGGTGTACCTGGGTACTGGCAAAACACTCATACACACTGTACATACACCAGGGGCATTTGGGTGAGACTGGGGGCCTAGGCCTAGGCTCTCTCCCCGGGACGCCACCCCTCACCTCACCAGTTTTCTGGTTGCTTAAAACAACAAAGCCCTTCAGCTGGTAATACAAATACCCTTGTAATAGAGAATGAGCTCAGAGGTGCTGAGCTAGCGTATCGCCAGGACAGCATGGCTCCATGCTGCAGTGACAGAACCGTACTCCTGCAGGAGGAGCATGTTACCCAGCTGCAGTATGTTGAGCTACTTCATATTAAAATTAAAGAAGCTATGAATGATCTGACTGCTACGGGAAAATAAACACAGTCTGCACAGTAGTGTTGTAGTCAAGGTCAGTACAGCCGAGTCTAGTGCCAGGAGTGACTCCCTCCCTACCACTGCACAAGGCACCGGTTTTCCGGTTCCACCTTAAACAATGCAGCAGGTACATTCTGGCACCCACGGCTCTATTTAAGGTGGAGTGGGAAAAGCGTATCTGTGGTTGCGTACCAACTTTCGGTACTTGATTAAAGCTCCTCACGGTTTTTCGGTTAAACTGGTTTTGAGCAGGAGTAAACAACGCAAACCACAGACATTCTGAACGTTTGAGATAGCGCCCCCTATGTGAACGGTCACTGCCTGCACGGCATCTGCAGTTCATTCCATATCAACACAGTGAAGTCACATCAATCTCCAGGGGGTTCCCTACCTTCCTGGTCCAGCACCCCTCCACCACTCCCCAGGAAGGATAAGCAGCTTAGAAGATGACTGTGTGACCCTAACTGGAAAAAAGGAATGGGAAGAAGAGAAGTTAGTCTCTCTCTTTTCTCTCTCTCGTTATATATACAGTATAACATTATAGAACAACATGTATAACAATATATAACACTGGTTAATAGTTTAAGACAAATATTGGACTACAGCTCTATTAAAGAACCTTCAGTCTTCGGCTATTACACTACATATCTAGACTATGTATGTAGATTAATATCTGATTAATTGGCTTTAGTAATTAATTATAATAATTATAAATCATTTATAGTTACCAGGCAGTTAAATGTGGACAGCCCTGGTTATAGTAACAACAATAAAGCTGGTCGTTGGCTTTTAAATCCATTGTTCCTTCAGTGTTTCTGTCATGTGTGGTTCAAACGAGTCCACTTTCACTGGTGCCTTTAATTTCCTGTTAATTTAGGATCTTGTAGCTTTGCCATATGTTGTGTTGGCCCAGACTGCTGGCGTATATTTCAGGTTTGTGCTTGATTTTAAAAGCACTGGTACTGAACGAACTTCCCTCCCACAATATTGTCTCCTTTGATTTTTCTGCGTGTTTACATGAAAGTAATTTGTTTTTGTTGAAGGGACAGCCAGAATAGCTTGCTGTCATTTTGGGAATTGATGAACTCATACAAGCACATGCATGGACACACACACACACACACACACACACGCACACACCCACGCACACACCCACACACACACATACACACACACGCACACACAGAGACGAACAGTATAAGCATTTTACTATATTATAACTATATTATTTATATCATTGTTAGATCTATGATATAAATAATAACAATAATTAGATATTTAACACTATTATACATTATTATTATTATATATTTTTTGTAAACAGCATGATTCATTATTGAAGCAGAAGAGGCAGATTCATCTCTTTTTGGGTGCTGATGTTGTGTTTAGGGTTAATCTCAAAGCAAGTCATTTAACATCAATAATTACCAATGTAATGTCTTATAAGCTAATGAGAAGAACACTGGTTTAGCTCTGGAGTTCTTCCTGATGCCACCACTTGCCTGAGCATGTTAATGTACTGATTTGAAAATCCAGATATTTGATTATATCTATCAATAATACAGGGATGCTTTGAGCTGTGAATTGGAAAGCCATGTTACACATTAACATAAATATAATCCCTAGTTACTGTGTTAATGTTACATTTATTTATTTAAATATTGGTGCCTCTCTGAGCAAACAAATACTTTATTACCAGATAAGTAACCTTTATTTATTTGACTTTTTCCACAGCATATTTAATATATATTAGAAATGTAAATAAAAATGGTTAGCGTGTGTTTGTCTGTGCATGTGGTTGTGTGTGTGTGTGTGTGTCTGTGTGTGTGAGTGCGAGTGTGTGTGTGTGTGTGTGTGTGTGTGTGTGTGTGTGTGTGTGTGTGTGTGTGTGTGACTGTGTGTGTGAGTCGCGTGTGTGTGTGTGTGTTGTTGAGTGCGAGTGAGAGTGTGTGTGTGTGTGTGAGTGTGTGTGTGAGTGCGATTGTGTGTGTGTGTGAGTGCGAGTGTGTGTATGTGTGTGTGTGAGTGTGTGTGTGTGTGTCTGTGTTTGTGTGTGTGTGTGTGTCTGTGTGTGTTGTTGAGTGAGTGCGAGTGTGTGTGTGAGTCTGTGTGTGTGTGTGTGTGTGTGTCTGTGTGTGTGAGTGTGTGTGTGTGTGTCTGTGTGTGTGTCTGTGTGTGTGAGTGCAAGTGTGTGTGTGAGTGTGTGTGTGTCTGTGTGTGTGAGTGCGAGTGTGTGTGTGTGTGTGTTGTTGAGTGAGTGTGGTTGTGTGTCTGTGTGTGTTTGTGTGTGTGTTGTTGAGTGAGTGTGAGTGTGTGTGTCTGTGTGTGTGTGTGTGTGTGTGTGTGTGTGTGTCTGTGTGTGTGTGTGTGTGTGTGTGTGTGTGTGTGTGTGTGTGTGTGTGTGTGTGTGTGTGTGTGTGTGTTGTTGAGTGAGTGTGTGTGTGTGTGTGTGTGTTGTTGAGTGAGTGTGAGTGAGTGAAAGAGATGAATGGGTCTGGTTTAAGGGCAAAGGGGAATGGTTGGAAGTCATCAGAGCAGATAACGGTTAGGGGTCAGGTCAGAGTCAGTCTGCTTTACTTTCAGGACCGTTTATCATCCAGAGGTTTCTATCTGCAAGTGTGAGTTTCATATATATTTTTCATATATATATATATACACACTATATGTATTACTTAAGAATTGTGCTTGTCAAATAAACCACATAGTGCGGCATATATATTATTCCTGTCTGTATATATATAGGCATAAAAGGCCTTATGTATTGTTATGGGATGCTGATGTTATGACTCAATTCAAACAAATTCTAGCATAATATAGTACAACTCATTAACAAGGTACTATAGAAAGAGAGGTTTATATATCATGCTGGTAGAAATCGGCATTAGCTAACAGCTAAGAGTAATTATTTGATGCCTGGGAGGCTTTAAATATGATTATGGTTGCTCCTTAGCATATTTCCATCTATAGCATTTTGATGTTCAGGCTTTATCTGTATATGTACATGCAGAGAGCTTTTAA
Source organism: Prochilodus magdalenae (assembly GCA_024036415.1). NCBI lineage: Eukaryota > Metazoa > Chordata > Actinopteri > Characiformes > Prochilodontidae > Prochilodus > Prochilodus magdalenae. The sequence goes on along the minus strand of JAMWET010003396.1, from coordinate 200,157 downwards.
TAAGCAGTTTGTGAAGATGATTAAATAAAACACAGCCAGAATTCCACGTCCAAGCAGTGCGGCTCCGTGTCTGCGGTGCATCGCTGCTATCCTGGCAGTTAATTATCATCATCACACTCAGATTTACTTTATGGTTCTGTGCAGGGGGGAGGATGCTCTCCTCTGTTTGACCTGTTGCAGCAGATAAGAAATACTGAACGCTAATCAAAGCTGTTTGACACGCCGGCTCCGTCTGTGTTTCCTCTGTGTGCAACACATGTACACAACAGAAGCTTCACACACATACATAATACACGTGTCTATTTAAAATCACATGTGAGCTAACGGTAAAAATAAATCGATTCAGAAGCTGATCTCTGGTTTCCCTGTAGGGGGGGTTTGATTGACAGGTATAGGTGTGTGTTTAATCTATCCCTAAATATGTGTATTGTGTTGTGTGGGAAATGGCCTGCTCATGTCAGGAGATGGAGCGGTCTTAGTCATGGCCTAAGAATAGACGTAACTGCATTGTTAACCTGCCAAGTAAAACCTTTGGGGTAAGTCAGTCTCGGCTTTCTGGCTTATACATTAAAAGCTTTCAGAGATCATTGGCTTGTTGAGCGCCAGCATTTATCCAGCTGTACACAGCGGCGCCAAATCTGCGGATCGTCTCGGAACAATGAGGTTTTACACAGAACTGGAGAAAAGTCTTAGGCTGGCTTTACATGCTGACGCTCTCATGCACCTATTTGCATGTTGGGAGTTGCCTGCAGTATGATTTCCGTGCAACTGGACAGTTACGCTGAGCGATTAAAGTGAATCTAAAGTTGAACCCAACCTGTTCAGGTACGCCTCTAGTTAGCTGAATTGGCAGCTTATAATTTAGGATATATTTTATTGTTTTAGGTGTAATTTACATATTTACAGAACTTTCTTTCATCTTCAAGAAGTTACTATCAGGCCACATTCCGGCAACTCCAAACTGGTAATGAAAGAAAAATGGTAACTTGTGTTGGAATTTCTCTTCCAAGTAATTTTCCAAGTTCCAATATGTACTGGACCATCCGTTGTAATGGATAACTGGAGATTTCAATCTACGTAAAAAAGTAAAAATTAAGCACAACAGCAATTCTACTATTTCTGAATCTACAATTGTACAAATCTCAAATCTAGATTTGTGTTTTTGTTTTTTAGATTTCAACTGAATTTGGAAGTATATGTTTCCTTCACATTTTGTCTGAATGTCTTGAAGAATAGACCCAAGGAAGTGGTCTATAACTGCTTGAGATTGCGTTTGGTTCCATTGACTTGTATTAAAATGAAAGAATGTTCTATTCTTCTTATTCTTGAGATAGTTTGGAGAAGTTTTGTTTTGGCAGCAGCAATGTCTATGTATCTGTCTTACGTCTATCTACACAGGGTCAAATGTCTCACTTTATCCGATACTAAAAACACAGGAAGTCAATAAAGGAGTGCATCTCGGTCTCCACTACTATCATAACTCTCAATTCTTTGGATCTGTTCTAAAGGTTCAGGTGTAAAACCATCCCAATGCACCAATACAAATAGTTTGAAACCATTTACCTGGGCAATAACTAAGGCTTTGCTCATGAGAACAGTATGTAACTTTAGTAAAAGGTTCCAAGTATTAAAATCGATTTCCAGTTATTGTTCCAAAAGTTCTCAGAAATCCAGTTGCTGTGATGAAAACCAAGTCAATCAAATTGAGTTCTGTGCAGGGAATCTTACATATCAGTTTCCTTTGCATCAGTGAACATGGGAACCAGTGCTGGTGACTTCATAACACAAGCCTAGCTATTCTGCTGGCAGTGAACATGGTAGTGAATTTACACATGAGCCTTTGTAGGTGTTGTTAAAGAACAATGGTGGCAAATCAGACAAAAGTGGCATTCCATGGAGGTTCCCATTCACCATACATGACTTCAGGCCACAGACTTTCCACAAATGTATCATCAGGGAGCTTTTAGAAGCGATAAACACACTGGATGTCTGGTTCCTTTCACCACAATTCTGAAGAAAAAAAATTAATTATGCAGGAGTAATAAGGAATTAAAAAAATCAAATTGCATTAATACACCAACAGGTAATTAAAAAGAAATATATTATCTTTAAAAGTCAGTTTTCTCTTTCACACTTATGATAGACCCATTTTCAGCACGTCAGATTTAAACTAATTCAACACTGATTGAGCCAAACCAGCTATTGGATCAGCAAATCAGCTGGTAACTGGTCGTCCTCCATCGAGACAGCAGTTTCCCTGGAAAAGGTATGATTTAGGGACAAAGTCACGATAACTTCATTTATTTGGCTTTTTTTTCTCTTGTTAAGTTAAATTTTGTGATTTTAACTAGATTTTGAGTGTTCAGTCTATCAACTTTTTTAAATGACTTTAACAAAGTGGAAATTTGAGGACGTTTAATGAACATGAAGCTGCAAGTACTTAGCAATGCAGGTTTAAAGTACAGATGACTTATTAACATGAGCTTTTGTCACTTGTCTCAGTTACTGGCTTTAACTTATTATTCAAGCTTCTGGCAAAATCTATTTGCATATTGTTTAACTCATTGTCTTCCAAATGGCCTACCTTTCATTGGGCATGTCTAGCTTTCCCTCCAAAGTTAACAGTTGAACCACTTTTTCCTGTTGACTGTAAATGTAAGCCTACCTCACAAAAGTTTGGGACTGGTTGGGTTGTTTAAAGCCCTGGCCCACTTCAGCTGGGGTAACTCAAATTTAAGACTTGTTAAAGGACAAAAAAAACCAACCTGATCTGATAAATGGAAACAGTGTAATGGAAACAGCAGCATGTTAATAACATCCTAGAGGGGAAATAACATGAAGAGGGTGAGTTGACAATAGGCAACCCCAATAGACGTTGCCAGGAGCCAATGGAAATGATGAGTTATGCTTGTAACGGTCTGTTAATAATTCCCTAAACTTTAAAAAGCAAGTTGAAGCCAATAACGGATGCAAGTGATAGATAGTCATGTTAAGTTATGTAGACCTCAAACTTGCATCGCTAACTTGAAACAAAAAGCACTATAGAGTCAGATTAAATTTGAGAAAGTCATGAGTGGAAGTAAACTGTAATTCCAATCTGATTTAGAACAGCTATCGAGCCTACGTTCTAGAGCTGATGAAATGTTGCACCCTGTGGGTTTTATAAGTTAGTGACTTGATCAATGGGCTGGAGAACCTGATGACAAGGACCCCTGTCTTGGATAAGGTAGCTGAGGAAGCAGCGAAGCTTTTGGTCATGACATTTTAGACCATGTCGCCCCGTGTCCTTTTTTGTTGTTGCTGTTGTTTTAACCAGTAGAGACTACTCAGACGATCTCAGCCTCCAATCTAACACGCCCTCCAGGGACAGTCAGGTTGAATGAATGAGTGATGATTTCTTTAGGACTCATAGTGTGTGAGTGTGTAGGTGGTAAGGTTAATAAGCTACTGAAGGTAGCCTGGAGTTCAGGGGTCAATGGGGACCCAGCTGAAGACCTCAAGGCCAGACTCCAGACATGGGCCAGTAGCCAGAGAGAGCCTGGGGCATCTGTTGTCCTGCTAGGCCTAGGTCAGAATGCTGCAAGTCCCATGATGGATACCGTGCCTCAGGGAGTAACTTCCCCTCCCAACTATGGCCCTCAAACAACAACAGGGATATATCCAGATACATCAAGCTCACCTCCAGAAGCCTGAGTTCAACTTGAATGGGCAAGAAGTTCCATTAGATAGATGGACAGGTGAATTTGTGTGTGCAGAGAGGGGTGGGGTGGCTAAGGGTTCATCTGGCTGTGGTCCAATCTACCTATTTTCTTAATGTGCATCATGGAATGCATAATCCTTATTAGAGAATAAAGAAAATATTAGATATGTCAGATATATAATATAATAAATGCTTTAAAAAAAGAAATTACATTTTCACTGATTTTTCTAAAAATGGTTGATTTGTGATGAAGTAATTAAGACAAGTTTTATAATAAATAATGAATTATAAATAATATTTAAGTAGTTTATTTAAGATCATTTCTTTGCGGTGCTGGAGTCAGGAACCAGTATCTACAACACAGATCTCACCATGTTAAGAACTATCCAAACTGACCAGTTAGATCTATGCATGTTTTTAAATGATGTCTAGTGTTGATGATGGTAAAATCATCATAAATCTAAAATACAGATGTTTTCTTTGTGGACTAATTTGGTACAATACCCGGTATGAACCTCTCCACCCTGCGTATCCCTAAGAGATGTGTTTTAGGCCAAACATGTAGGGCAATTTACCAACTTCACTCATGTAGTAGCTTTCTGAGAGGAAGCTTTTAGAGACATTACACACTTCAGATGTCTGGTTCCCATCATCAACACTGTGAACCATTCTGTTTCTCTGGAACGGAATATTCCCCGTAAATAATTCTGAATCGATATGTTTTTATCTGAAGTATGTACCTGTATCAAATGCATTACTATAAATGCAATAACAAAACATTTTATTGGCCTTTGCTTCTTCATACAAAACTTAACTGGTGTACGGAAATTGCTGATACTGGCAGGAATAATAAAATATGGTGACTGTAAAATTTTCATTTGTTGCATTAAGGCTTTATAACATGGTACTAATGTTACAATATTATTATATATGGAAAGAAAAAAACTTGTGGTAGCTGGCACAGTGGGCAGTTAACATAGATGTGTGTGATGTTAATATAATTAACTGCATAGCTGTAAGTTTATATCTAATAATAGGGTAATTACATTTGAATAACGATAATAACGTTCTATTTTTGCACCTGTTTAAAGGAACTTATTAGGGTTCTCCCTTCATCCGTGGTCTGTCCAACAATTGCATCTTGATGGTCATGTTGACCACTTTTACTAGCTATGAAACAAAACAGTGAAGCACTAAAAAGATAAACTACTATCTAGGTTTATTTACACAATGTGTTTGTTTGTTGTTGACATTTATTCCAAAACACACACATTTTAACAGAGTTAACTCCATAATCCTTTAAGTTCCTATGTAATATTGTCATTGCATTCAAATAACATTATAAAAACTCTCAACTAAGAATTCACTTTTGTACCTGTTTAAAATTAACCAATCAGGATTTACTCCTGAAATGTTAGTCCAACAATTCTGGGAGCTAATTAAACACATGATTGCATCCTGTTAATGTGAAGGCCACTTATATTAGCAATGAAACAAACAAAGAAGTGCTAGGGAAGAAAACAAAGTGCTATGTAAGTTCAGGTAAGCATTATTATTATTTTTATACAATATTTTTTCCCAACACAGACAGTAAAAAGTCATAAGCACAGGCTAGAACCTGTCAAAACAGCCTTTAAATTAACTCCAAATATGATCAACTGCGTAACAGTTCAAGTTATGTAATAATAGTGTAATTACAACTGAATATTATTGTAATAACCTCTGACAGCTAAAATTGGCATCTGCTGAAAAGAAACCAGTCAGGGTTCTCAAAGTATTATGAGTCCCTCAGTTCTGGGAGAATATTAAACACACTATTGCATCTTGATAATGCTGTAAGCCATTTATATTAGTGCTAAGATAGAAGACAAACTGCTATGTAAGTTCAAGATAGCGTTGTGTTGGTTTTTGTTTTTTTTGTTTGTGAATTTTTTTCCCAAAACAAACAGCCCAAACAGTAAAAAGTCAGAAATACAGACTAAAACTTGTTAATACAGAGTGCAGATAGTACTCTAATCGATATAGCTACTTATTAATGTAAATTCATATGTAATAACAACGTAATTACATACTAACGACATTGTAATAACATCCCATGGTTAAGAATGAGCTTTTCCAGCTGTTTAAATTGAACCATTCAGGACGATCTCTAAAAGTGGTGTCAGCTGAAGCATCTAGAAGCAGATTGAATACATGATTGTGTCTTTATAAAAATGGAGGCCACTTATTTTTACTATCTATGAAAGTAAACAGTGAAGCGCTAAGGAAGAAGGCATATCGCTATGTCAGCCTTGTGTGTAGTAGTTGTTGTTGGTGGCCTGTGTGTACGTGTTGGTGGGTGTTGGGGATGGGGGTCACGGATGCCTGGCCGGACCTGTCAAAAATACATTCCTCAGGCTATGAATGAGTGCACAGACACGGTCCGCTAACTGCTCTAATTTATAACTACAATGGTCTGCTGAATGACCAGCGCTACCGCTACCCAGCCAGGTAGCCTCATGTTAGCAGTCCTGCCCTAACAAATGATACCAGAGGCAGACCTTTATCTTCAGCTCTCTGGTTCCACTGTAGCGTGATCTATAGCGCCTTTCATAAAGCTTATGCAGGAGAGGAGCGTAAGGGAAGATGGATGGTGCAGCGCCGCAGCCTTGTAAACACCGTACCCTTAAGTGGGAGCAGGGCTGGACTCTCGCAGCTGGAGGTCCGGGTTGCTTTACCTCTACGTCTAATGATAATGATATACATTAGGTTACCTGTAGTGTAGAGCGACCGCCTATGCTAACGTTGTTTGTCTCCCCTGGAGCCTCCAGTGCGGGGAGGGATGTGTTGACTGGCCACTAATGCTTCTAATCTAACCCGTAATTTTAACATCGTGTTGCGCTGCAGACTACATTATTACAGAGGTGGAGAGAAGGAGGGAGTCGGGGTGCTATTATCATTATTTAACCCCAGTGTATTGCCCCATGCATAACCATATCATTACCATTAAATTTTAATCATCCGTGCAGCTGCGTGAGTGTGTGTGTGTATCCCTGAGTCAGCCGCACAGCCTCTAATCGTCTGTCTCTCTTAATCACGGAGCTGTTTGAAAGAGACAACACTTAAAGACTGCGTGGCACACTCAATTACTTCCTCCCTCACTGCTGCGAGAGAGAGACACAGGCACACAGAGAAGGAGAGAGAGAGAGAGAGAGAATGGCATGGCCTGAGGACTGTGCATGTGGGGAGGTATGCGTCTCGCCGCCTGCTTCGCTACGGCTGCATTGGGATATTTAAGCACTGCATATTAAAGCCCTATCAATCAGCTAGACTTATTTATCTGTTCCACTCTCAGGGCCCGCATGTGGGTCCCCAGTTGAGTGTGATTGGCTCTATAATGCTGTATATGATCTACGTCAATCAATCAATCAATCGATCAACAATTAATTGTAAGGTGCTTAATTTTTTCAAAGGAGCTTTACAGAAAAGCAGTTCATGGACGAAAAGAAAACAAAGGAGTCCGTGTATAGACTTAGAGAAAGGAACCAGGGTCCAGGCCCCCTTTGAACAAGCCAAAGGCACTGGTGGCAAAGACAAACACCCTCAGAGTAAAGGAAGAAACCCTGAGAGGAACCAGGCTCAAAGGGGGGACCCATCCTTCTCAGGTCGATCCCAGAAGAAGAGAGACAGACAGAGCTCACAGGAAAAGGAGCTAAGAACATCTATTAGATACATTCTGATTAGTCCAGGAGGTAGTACATGTAAAGGTAGAACCACTCCATAGGTTCTCCATTAAAGTGATATAGGGCTCAGTAGTTTGTTTTTGTCTCCATAGGCAGCATAGATACTATTATTACTGTTGAAACTCCTGAAAATATAATGTTAATAGAATTAATTACATAAATTTAAATGTATATGTAATAATAATGTAACTACATTGGAATAACACTGTAATAACATTTTATTTTTTACCTACCTCTTAAAAATGAATGTATTAGGGTTCTCTCTTTAACCACTGCCAGTCCAACTCTTTTGTCAGTCCAGTAAATGCATATTAATAATTCTGTTGGCCATTTTTACTAGCTGTAAAACAAAACAGTGAAGCATTAAGAAAGAACACAAACTGCTTCGTTAGTTAAAGTGTTTGGAGTCAATCCTTCCACAATACAAACAGTACAGTTCTAAGTGTGAGCTAGAACCTGTTAATACAGAATGTAAATACCTAGCTGGGTAATAAATATGCAAGTTTAAATGTAATAATGACATCATGACACGGAAATAACATTAATGACTTACAATTCTTCCTCAGAATTCCCTTGTGTGCCTGTTTAAACATGTGGTTAGGTAGTTTATCATGGGTGGGGCTTCTGATCATGGATCAGATCGAAGTTTTTACACCACTAAATATATATTAGAGGTGGAGATATGGAGGAGGATACTGTGTACATCAGGAGTAGATGTGGTGTATCAGGATATGGACTGGGTCAGACTCTCAGCAGGTGGAGCTGTTCTGCGTACGGGTGTAGAGACTATAAGACCAACTACATCCAGTTAGTTGGACGTGTCCAAACCTTTGACTGATCATCTATCCTAAAATTACTTTCATTTAAAATTCTTAAGTTACGAATTTTGCATTAAAGGTTAAGACATTTTACTTTTTAGAGAGTTCATTCCTTATTGCTCACTAGCATCTCAACACAGCTGTAAACAGTTAACCCCATTTGACCCACAGGCAATGTAACAGCTGATCTGAAAACAAAGTTATGGTGAGAATATTACTTTAAATTAAAATAAATAATAATAAAATAATAAAAATCTGGGGGTTTTTTGCCCCATGTTAAATGCAGTACTTTTTTTTAACAAGAGAAGTTTGGATGAACACAGTTGAAAAAAGTATAAATAAAAAAAACCACTCAGTTAATATTATTATAATTATTATTATTACTGATGTCAACTGTCTGTAAAGTACTCTGAGCTAGTAGCGATATGAAAATGGCTCTATCCTCTAAAAACTAATTTAATAGCCAGAATTTTCACACACACTCATCTTTGCTGTCCAATGAAGAGCATGTATGTTGATTTTCACTTTTACGCATAATCTAAAACACACTGTTGTGGAAATGTCATGATAATTGGACCAATAGAAATGGACCAACCTGATTGGAAAGACGTCTGGTTCTATTGACTTACACTGAAATTAAACTAGGCATGTGGCCTCTCCTGTAAAGCTGCCATTGGGGACACTTGGTTTTCTTAGGCCAGTGATGACGTATACAACCGAAGACGTGTGTAGGTTCAATGCTGGATGGTAAACAAAGTGGCTTTATCTGATTCATAACTTGGGCTTTCTATCACCACCCACATCAGTAAATACGCATCTGTACATGCCATGTTGACCCACTCTGAAGTTTCTTCAGTAATGAATTACACCGCATTAAGAACAGTGGGATTCCCCTTTAAAGCATTACCGCCGTAAAAACTGACGGCTGCTAGAATGTCAGATGATAGTTCTGTGGTTCTGCGCTCTCCCCGGTGCGCCCAGATCACAAACCGTACCGGGGAAACAAATCTAACGGCTGCCAAAGTGTGTGCAGGGCGGGGAGCATCAGGTGTGCTTTCATATGAATAAATAAATAAATAAATAAGTCAATAAAAATGACAAGCACCGTTTCAATCGGGGCTACAAAACAGCAGCAGCCAAAAAGCACAGCCTGCGCCGGGACATTTGCCTCTACAAAGGTATACAGAGGAACAAATTAAAGACTAGAGGATGACAATGTGACTACAGATGTTTGCCTTCACCGGCTCCCCGTTTGCATAACGCCAAAATGAAGGAAAGCCAAGGCGAGAGAGGTGGAGAGAGAGAGAGCGAGCGAGAGGCACGACGGCGCGCTAAAAAGTCCAGGTTTCTAAGAACAGTGGGTAGCTTATTAGAGCCGCTTTGATCCTGGAGCCTTTGATATCGCCGCCCTCATCAAGAATTCACTTTCAGCCGTAAATATAGGTAGTTCAGAGAAGTGTTATGACATACAGCCCTCACTCCGCTCACAGTCACTTTAAATTATCAAAAACAGTGCAAAATATGGGAGCGAGCGAAAGACATGGAGGGAGAGGAGAGAAGGAGAGAAGACGGCTCCAGACGGAGTCGTGATCCTCCGGAACGGAGGGGACGAGGTTCTCGAGTTTACAGTCGCCTGCTTTTGAACGTGGCACCCAGTCACGTCTTACTCGCTTCTGGGTGCCATTTTGTTTGGGTGCCGCTCGTTGGGGTGGGTCGTATTTAGATACACTGAGACAGCAGGGTCTGGGAGGAGGAGCGTTTCCAGAAGTTCAGACCAGATCTGTTTTGGTATGAAGCCTTATAAAAGCTCAGGGTACCTACATAAAGCTTTGTGAGGTAAGGGTTTAAGCAGGCCTCACACTGCAAAGGGCATCAGTGTTATTAATTAGTGCCAATTAATCACTTTAAAATCGACATTGTTTACATAAAGAGGAGTCATAAGCTTAATATCTCAATAAGCCTGTTAAAAAAACCTTGTAACTCGTTATTTAAGCGATGTGCTCGTTAGGTCAAAAAAATAATGATCTCTACAACTTTAAATACGGCTTCATTTTAATATTAAATTATTTTTATATACAGTATTTTAGTGCACAGTTTAAATGTATTGGTAAACATAAATGATAAAATGTGGCCTAATATTTGCACAGGCTAGATTTGATCTTTTCTGCCCCTCAGTTACGTTTAGCCATTTTGGAATTTAAATTAATTAATTAATTAATTAATTAGTGTATACATAAAAGAAAATAAAAAATCAATACAATGTTAACACTCTTGTATGTTACACTGTGTAACTGTGGACCTTAATCTGTACGTCTGTTAATCATGAAATACAGAGAGATTAAAGAACAGTGGGCCCTTTAAAATGGAATAAAAGTCATTAAGTCACAGAGCTAGGTGCAATTTTATCATTCCAAATCAGCAGTATAAACAATGTGCAGACTCCTCGGAATCTCAGGCACCTGAGAAAAAAAAATTTCATTTGTTTAAAAAAAAATATATATATATATATATGCATACAAACAAGCACAATAGAATCATGTGAGAGCAGGAAACCAAATTAGCTGCTACAGTTGGTAAAGAAAAATTGAATTGGAGCATATATATATATATATATATTCTCCTTCTGTGTATCTTATAGCTTTACTGTAGAATACAAGTGAAGACACCAAACTATTAACTAGCTCTCATGGAATTATCCAGTCCACCTTAAAACCCTTAATGGAATTACACAGTCCACCTTAAACCCCTCCAGAGTGGAGCTGTACAGGAGGATGGAGCAGCTTCCTTACCCTGCAGTGGAGCTGATAGAACAAGGTTTATTACTAAGCAGGTTTGGAGCGATTCTATTGGTCGGTCCATCATGAATATTCACTAACCTGAAAGGAGAACTAGAGCTTTTACACTGTGCAGAAAAAGAGATCAAAGTTTTTACACCACTAAATATATATTAGAGGTGGAGATATGGAGGAGTACCATACTGTGTACATCAGGAGTAGATGTGGTGGATCAGGATATGGACTGGTGGAGCTGCTCAGTGTTTTGTATGAATTCTGTTATGGTGTTATAATACACAGTAGAGTTCTGTACAGTAATATACCTACTGCTCAGATCCAGATGTTATCATGTGGGAACAGGTGACTGTGGTCCGCCATTAATGTGAACCAATCTGCAGGATGGAATGATTAGGAAGTGAAAATGAAGGAGATAAAGGGTCAGATGCACAGCATGGCTGCACGGTGGCTCAGGTCCGACTGGAATGGAGGAGATTTGGGTTAGGCTCCTCAACCCGGTAACATGAATGAAGCTTTTACACTTGTGGATGCATAGGGATCTAGGTCATTTGGACCATATGGCCAAAATACTGGAAACACTGCATATGCTGGTCTGATGCTTTCATTCACTAATGCATAGGCCTCTTCGTTAGCGGCCGCCGGGTAACAAACAAAGAGACTCTGTTCAGCTCCATACAATAAGCATGGCACGGAATGTACGTGTGAGTGTTTGTTCCACGGGCATCAGAGAGCGACTGGCGGAATGCAGGGCATGGGGTCGAGTTTGTTTGCCCATCGGGTGACGGGTTATTGCGGTGACTGCAAGGTCACTCGGACGACTGATCGGCCCCATCACCGGGCTGTTTATGCAGCGGGGTCACGACACGGGGAGATCGCGGCGCACGGTGACCGAAACGTCACGCGGGCGCACCCGCCCCACAGGCTACACGGAGGTGCCTCCTAGCCTCTGGTTTCTATCCTAGACACATGTTGTTTGTAGACATTGGCATGTTTAGAGGGGTTTTGTCTTGACGATATACAACAACAAACAAGCGGGTCCAAATCAAAAGCGGAGAGATCTCTTCAGCTCAAGTGAAAGTTTACTTAATTGGCACTGTAATCCTCCCTGCTTCAGAAACACAGAGGTACCAAAAAACCCCTGTCCTCATTAAAAAGTACAACCCCGCTTCTGAGCGCGCTCACACGGAATTGATTAGAAAGCTAACGCCCGGTGTGATGTTCATTTCTTTCATTGTTCTGCGCCGGGCTCAATGAGACAGGCCCCTTTCACTGTGCATTCCAATTACGACATTGCAGATCAAGCAAGGTGCAAGATTAACTAGAGAAGCCTCGCTAACACAAAGAGAATTCCTAACTTAACAAGGTGTCATTCCTGCCTGATAGAGCCCCATCAACGTTTCAACCGCCTTCCTTCCACGAATAATTATGTGGATCGAAATTTGAATATAAATATATGTATACAGACTTCTAAGAACTCAAGAGCTGGATTTAATTTTAAAGGCGTAGGTTTTTTTCAGCCGCCACTGCCAAACACTTCTTACCTCAAAAACCCAGGATTTCTCCAATAAATGTTATTATACCGTATATTTTGGGTATTTTATTACCTGCCTCAGAAATAGAAGAGTTCGGGACTTTTATAGACAGTATATTGAGGTTTTAAAGTTTTAAACCCAGGATAGAAATAGAGCGCTCCCTTTGATCAAAGGCCTCGGAGGTGGTAGGACCTCTGAGATTGAGAACCGAATGCTCAAAAGAAGCCTCCGCGGACACGGCTGGATCGTTATTTCAGCGCCCCGGAAATGCCGACTCATTAATCAGCCTCGTCATTATCAGATCAATGGAGTGGAGGCATTTGTTGTGTTGTGTTGTACAGCGTGTAATCGGGAAACGAGCACATGCGTCGAACTGGGTCCGCTCTACCGCAAAGGCAACTTCAATCATGAGAAGAATCAAATGGTATTAGAAGCACCTTCTGACAATAAATAAAACAACACAGAACATACACAAGAGACCATGCTGAAAAGAGTGCGTTACCTACCGTGCACACTTACAGGCTGCTGATGCATTCCTGGGCAATCCCAGCGTTCCTCAACCGAGCTTGTCCGTTAACCTCCCTTTATCCCATGGTTGGTGCTGTTTGTTTCAGGTTTGGATGTAGCCTAATTAATCCCCCCAGCACTTTAATTGTTGACAAAAGACACACATGCCCATTTTCAATCAGAAAGAGAGAGGGGTCTTATTAATAAACATACACATCTTGTTTTTTTTCCCCTTCATTTCTATATTCAGAATCACTTCATGAACAATTTAGACCTTCCCTCGCTAATGGAGATTCCGAGGGCGCGGTGGGACATCTTTTATACATCAATAAGGCCAATTATCTGTTTAACTCTGAGAGGCCGTGTCACCACATCTGCTCTGCCCTCTTCATTTTCCCTCGCTCTGGTGCGTTTCTCCTCCTCAGCACTAGAGGGCAGTGCTGGCATGCTGAGCTCCCTGGGGGGTGCCCATCGAAGACCTTAGCCAAGCCCCCCCCATCCCTCACTACCCACCCCACCCCTTACACCAGCCTTGGCTACACTGGCATGGCAGCTCTACACAGCTGGCAGCCTTAAGAGGCTAACGCTGAGCGCTAATGCGACGAGAGGGCTAACGGCTCCGGCCTGCGCTCCTCCTCCCAAACAAGGATTAGAGAGAGAGAGAGAGAGAGGGAGAGAGAGAGAAAGAGAGAGAGGCAAATTGTTGGTCATTTCCAGTTCCAGTTCCTTCCCATACCCACAGTATTATTTTACCCAACATGCCTTCTGTACCTCTGGAAGCAGAGGCAGTTTATACAGAACCTTGACATATCGGAGAACCATCTGAGTTGTATGAAGTGCTCTTTGGTTAAATGTGGTTATATGGTTGAAAGCTTTGTGTGTATGATGAAGAACATCCTGTACCTGGCTGTATACTTAAGCTCTGTAACTATTCCATGTTTTTTGATTGACCGGTCATAACCAAACTTAATAGAGCACTGTTCCCACATACTTTGGTTTACAGTCATCATCTGTGGCTCATCTGAAAGGTAACAAACAACTGCTTCTCCCCACCAATGAAAATAATTGTAGGACTTACTGAAACCAAGTAACGGAAGCTGATCGATGTCTGGGTTGGCTGGCCTACACAACTGCCACCCCACAGCCCTTATCTTGAAGATTTCCTAGTGTTTGCTCATATGGTGGCAGTCATAACTATTGGGAATAATTGAGAATAAAATGGTTTGCAGGAAATGAACCCTGAGATTTCAGATTTTCTAATGGTATACTGCATCATCATATTTCTAAAGATTTGTTTGCATATAAATGGTTGAAATAATGGAAGTGTATGCGTGAATGTGTCCGGACCACTGCAGTGATCAAGAAAAAAACATGGTTGTACTTCGCATCAAAATATGTCCACTACTGGTTCAGGGTACTTTATAAAACCTTCTATCGAAAGTGTATTCCAAAGGAACAGCAGGTAACAGCTGTTTTTACCTGGCTTCCTGCCCAGATTGCATCCACTTTAGTACCTTATATGATTTAATTAGCTTTATGCAATGATGAACTGACTAGTCAAGGTACCGCTGCACAAGTGGTAGTAACTTCAGGCTCCTGCAGGTGGCGCTGTATGAGGATCATGGAGCTATAAATCTCTGCGGGGTGTGAGTGACGGGATTCATAGATTGGGAAGAGGTGGTACAGTGCAGGGAATGTCTCGTTCCATGTGTGGAAAACCCTCCAGAGCAGATGTTATGATTGGCTAAAAGGAGTGACTGCATGTGGGCGTGGCCAAAGACCATAGTGTGAAGGAAGTAGCTGAATCTGCAGGTGTATGGAAGCGTACGGTCATACGGGTCTACCAGCAGTGGATAAAATCCCAGTCTACAGGGAATTCTCCTCGGAATTGTGCCATCCACCAAATCTGGAACCAACTGACCAATTCTTAGATGTAAGAGTGTCTGAACACTGATGTGGCTACATCCGGAAGTTGTCCAGTACATGTCCGATCCAGTCCCAGCTGTTACTGGTGCTCATGGAGGTACTACACAGTACCACAGTGTAGTGACGACAGTGATGGTGCATGCTCATGCCATCTGTACTAGTGGTCTTCAGTTCTGGACACTGGTAACTAATGTCCAGCACATGTTTGTGATTTCTCAACTCCAATGTACACGAGTTAACAAACGGTCTTAGACTTCAGGATTTTAGAGTTTGATCTTTATTGACACCCTCAAACTAAATACATATGAATTGCTATTCATATCTTTGAGACTGATTTGTAGGATGTGTAAGTAAAAGGATGGAGGGACCATCTGAGAGCTTTGCAGATGTTCTGAAAAAAGGCACCAAGAAAATGCAGACAGTGCAACGCTGGCTGACCTACACATGAGTCTCATATGTAGACAAGGCCTTGTCATGGTCCTTGTTATATCCCTTTTAGTTCTTCCAAGGCTTGGCCAACGTAGCTCGCTTTCGGCCTCTCTCATGCAGAAAGCCAAAGACGGTCTTACTGTCCAGCTGAGGCTTCCTTGTTCCAAGGTTCCGTCTCATCATTGTGCAGTCTCCATGCCAACCTCCGCTGTCTCCCCGCTGTGTCCTGTGTGCTACGCTTGTTTCTGTTCAGCCAGGCTTCAGCAGCAGCGCCCCAGCTGTTGAGGGGCCTTGGAGCCTGCTGCCTGTCCTGGCACAAGGCTTCAGCACTGCATTCCCACAGTCCAAAGCGCTGCTTGGTAACATGACAGGATGATACAGCCCAGGGTTTCATATTCATAACCCACAGCAGCGTGACCACGACTGGGCCATCAGTAGGCCCCATTACCCTTGCACCCAGAGAAGCAGACGCCTGCCGGCTCCCGTCCAGATGGGCCTGAGCCAAGCTGGCCCCTTCGGCAGGGCCTTGAAATGGTAGGGAATTTTTTTATTGCCAGGGATGGACTTCCAAGCTGTTGTTAAGAAAGGGTGGAAAAGGGAAGTTGTATATTGTTAGAGGGCCCAATTTTCCCGATACTTGGAACGTCCTCTCACTTAAGAGAAAGCAGTTGATGCAAACGCTACATGCTTCGGGAGAAATTCATTGGACTTAATTGTCCGTAAGTGGGTGTTTATTTATTCAATACATGTCAAATGTGAAGAGTCAGACAAATACTTGGCGTATCTGCTGGTCTTTAGCTCCTTTGACAGTGAGTGATTGCAGAACGGGATCTGTGTTCACTCGTCCCGCCACAACGCTTCCCACAACAACTTGACAATGCTGTTTTCCACACTTTGTTCCATGTTCAGGGCAGATCAAATGTAGCAGAGGATCCACAAAGGGGGCCCCTGTAAAATCCAGTCTTTGTGTATCTGCGTGTAGCTTGGCGCCCCAAGCAGGAACCCTGTGGGAAAAGTAGGCTGTGCTCTCCGGTGCCAGCTTAAACTTAGATAGAGCCTGACGCAGCCGTTTGGGGTTTTGGGTCGCCTTGCTCTCGCTGCGGTGAGGGCTGTTGCTAAAAAGGACCAGCCAAATGAGGCAATTAATGTAAGATCCTTGGGTAACGTGTAGCCACAAGTAGGTGAAAGGCAGCAGCCTCCAGACTTAGCCTGTCACTCAGGCCCTTGTGCATGCCTGGCCAGCTGGTTAGCAGCCCTGGCTAGCCGCAAGCTGGCTGTAGCTGTCCGTCTGGAGCAGCGGGGAGCTTTGACTACACAAGGCCAATGAAAGAGAATCGGCGATCGTTGAGCCCGAGACAAGCCACTCTCACAGTCCCGATGATGTCATTTTATAGGCTCTTTAGCTTTTGATCCTGGCCTCTTTTTAAAGCCAGGGTGATCTCAGAGGCATTGTCGACGCTTAACCTTTGAGTTAGTCCTAATGTGCTTTATTATTTTACTGGGGCCTCTAAAGTATTTTCACTTTGGCCCCTGAAAAGCGAAACGAGGGGATGAAGATGGTGATATGAGGGATTAGCTGGCGATGGGACATGTGTGGGTAAAGTCTGAAGCCTGTAAAAATAGTACAGTCAGACAGGCTCATCTCTACAGCAGCTTTCAAACAATGGAGAATTATGGGACTGGTAGAAGGAGAGCAAATGTCATGGAGACACCTGCAAGGCTACTCCAGTGGATCATACCAGTGCTAATTCATTTAGCAGGCTCTTACCTGAGTATAACCTCCTCACCAGAAGAAGAGCTGCACCCAGAATGGATTGTTGGATTGTTGTGCTATTGGGATTCATTGAGCTACACATACAGAAGTCTGTCTCTCAGTATGGCGTCGGGCCGCCGTGTTTGCTAACCCAACACGCCAGACGTCTCGGTATGGAGCTGTAGAGGTTCCTAATGGTGTCCTGTGATAATCCATCCCATGCAGCTTGAACATCCTCACACAGTTCCTGCAGATGGTGCGGTAGGGTTGGAGGTGGAGGGACACCAGGCCTTCTGGACGTGTGACGACAAACCGTTTATCTTGGTGCTGACCACGGTGCCTCCACACACGGATTCGTTGGGCATCTCCACCAAGACTAAAGCGGGACTCGTCACTGAAGATGACCCGCTGCCATTCGGAGTCACTCCATGACAGTCTGGTACGACACCACTGCAGTGTTTGGTGACGGTGACGTGGTGTTAAGGACAGTCGTGGTAACGGTCTGTGTGCATGTAGTCCTGCGTGGTGCAGCCGTCTGCCGATGACTCATGGAGGACACCACTGCCCGCTGGAGGTCTGTAATGGTGGCTGTTGGGTCAGTCCAGTGCAGAGATAAGGCCCGTCTTAGTCCCACCAAGTCTCATTCCTGTTGGTTGATTACTTGTGGGTGTGTATCCTTCCATGCGTTCTTGTGACCATGTTTGGACTACATGGATGTAATTATTTCAATTACTCGTTAAGGAATTAGTATCCCGTTATGCTAATTGGGCAGGAGGCACCAAGAATGGTATACATACTTGTCATGATAATGTGTTTGTGCTTGGTCCACTCTTCTCCTGGACAAGGATATGGCAACACAGCTGGACTCCAGGCGTGCATAGCCCTTCAGCCGCAGTGCACTGATCTAAGCCTGAGAGAAAGAGATCACGTTACACCCGGGCTAATCCTTCCAAAGCCTTTTGTGTTCTGCTGTTAAGGCTCTGGATATTACCCCGTCCGTAAGTGATTTTAATTGGTTGTCTCATATGACACGCAGGCAGACGCGTGCCTTTGGCTAATGCTTTTCTCTCCGACAGTCCGTCTTCTTTCTGTCTCCCTGCCTGTGCGTCTGGGATGGCATAATAGGACAGTAATGACTTTGCAGGATGCCGGTCAGCAAGTGGGTGATCATGGGTTCAGGCCGCTAATTGAACCCTTATCCTGAGTCACCGTCTGGGGGTTTTTGCTTGTCCCTGTTCATTGTCTGGCTCGTAGGCAGTGGACATTGTGGACAGAGATACCCCAGACCTCCTCCAGGCTCCTAATTGAGTCCCAGCCTGCCATTTTCTAACCGGCATTGTAATGGTCTCATCTCTGATTGTTTTGGATGTCTGCGGTGCCAGGCCTTGCCGGTGGCCACTTCCCAACTTGGTCCAGCACCCAGGGCTTTGTGTGGCAGCGTGCCTGGTGTTGCTGGAGCATTTACTTGGGCATCTTGAGCATGCTTTGGTAGCACAAGACTCTGGGAATAATGCAAGGTAGTCATGAATGCGCTGATAAATGGGGCATGTAAATATTAGGTCACGTATTTTTCTTTCTATGAGGTGGCGGATCCTGAGATATTGGTGGTGTTGAGTTTTTGGCGCCTCTGCTTGCATCCTTTCCTGCTTGCATTCCTTCTCTTTCTCTCTTCTTCTCGTTGTGCCAAGGAAAACCGAAGCTGGCACGCCAATAAAATGAATTGAAATGAATTTTAGAAAAAAAAAAGGGCTAAAAACCGAAAACCAAGACCCTGAACATAACTGGGACAGCGTATCCCAGTTTGGTGAGTGCTGGTAGAAACCACAGATATTAAAAATGCAGATTTTGTTGTTTCGTTACTCTCTTTCCCCACAATAAACGTCCTCGGAGTATTCTCCCGACACGCGTGCACCTGATGATTGCGGGAAGAGTTTAAGTGGTGGAAGCCGCATGGGGGCTCATTAACAAAGCGATAGGCTGAAAGGGAAGTTACAGCGCAGTGTGTGCTCGGATGAGGCTAGGGAAGAGAAGACTGAGGGGGAAATGATGGGAGCGGCACTGGGCTACGTGCTCCGTTGAGAGCGGTGCCTCTGGAGCTCGGGAAGGGACCGCCCCGCTCGCTCCCTCCCGAGGGACAGGGCTCTTAATTTGGGCTCTCCTCCCCCTGAGTCCCCCTGAGTCAACCTTTGGCCCTGGAGGCCCCTTCAGAACTCCAGCTAACTCTGACTGCTTTACAGCCTCATCATTATGGTGATCATTCACCGAGCCGACCGTTAACGAGAGCCCGCCGAAAAAAAAATCTGCTGGTTTGGTGATGTAGGAAGAAAGCTAGGGGATAGATGAGGAGCGGTGTACGGCTTCCCACTGCAGTGATTCCCTCACAAGTAGCAGCACGTAAACTCCGAACCGTGGGCCCGTAATGTAGCTTGGCAGATTGCTAGGTTTAATCGTGTTCTTGATGATTATTTTGCTGGTTAGCGCCGGAGTAGTCCTGCTAAATTGCGGCAAAAAAGTCAGCATGGTTCAACACTGGCTTTTTAAGTTTGGGGGAATGGCAACAAGTGGGAAAACCCATATGCTTTTGTTGTATTAATTCAGTGACTGGAAGATAAATGGCACGCAGTGAAATAAAGAACAATTGGATGGATGGAAGTAGTTTGGGATAAAAGTCTAGGGAGCAGCTGTTTGAACAGCCGAGATAGAACAGCATGTGTTATGTAGTCTCCTGACTTCCTCTATGATTTCTGAAGATGCCAGTTCTTCCATTTCAAAGGGAATACTCAAATGGTTATATCAAGTTAAATCAAGACAAAGCTGCCGCGTGACTTTTATACGCACTGTGTCACTTTCATCGGCGTTTGCCATATTTTGATCTCGGCTAATATCAGGAATGTAGAAAACAAGGGAATACATGTCATGGTGCTGGTGATGCGCTACAGACAGTTGACACTCATTAGGTCTGTGTTCCAGGGGAGAAGAAATGACATTAAGATGTGCAGACGTCTGTGTAATTTCACTTCTTAGCCCTTTTCCTTCTTTCCAGACAAATTCGAATCAGAATGGGTTTAAAAAGTTCCATGGAAGTCTGGTTCCCAGGGTGACTGCGGCATGCCGGGATCACAGATGTCTTTTGCTGTCTGCTCATGTTTCCAGGGATCTACGATATTTGTGCTAATAACACTCATCATCAAAAGAATATGCACAAAGTACCGCACCTAGAAGGAACTGGCCCACAAGAATGAAACTTGGTGGGTAGGTTTGACATGGTGAGAAGTGCTAATGATTCAAGTTTCAACTCTGTGACGTTTGCAAGGACGGGTCTTATCCTCTGTACCTGACTGACCCAACAGCCACCATTACAGACATCCAGTGGTGTCCTCCATGAGTCATCCTGTTAGTGCAGCACCATTGGCAGACGGCTGCACCATGCAGGACTACATGCACACAGACCGTTACCACGACTGTCCTTAACACCACGTCACCGCCACCAAAGACTGCAGTGGTGTCGTACCAGACTGTCATGGAGTGACTCAGAATGGCAGCGGGTCATCTTCAGTGACGAGTCCCGCTTTAGTCTTGGTGGAGACGCCCAACGAACCCGTGTGTGGAGGCACTGTGGTCAGCACCAAGATGAACGGTTTGTCGTCACACGTCCAGAAGGCCTAGTGTCACTCCACCTCCACCCGTACCGCACCATCTGCAGGAACTGTGTGAGGATCACCAACCTCTACAGCTCCATACAGAGATGTCTGGCGTGTTGGGTTAGCAAACACGGCGGCCCGACGCCATACTGAGAGACAGACTTCTGTATGTGTAGCTCAATAAATATTGATCATATCAGTCTAAATTTATCATCAGTTATTGATCCTGATCACCTTTATCTTCCTTCCCAACACACCTGCACCCCCACACCTCTATCTGGGTGCAGCTACACCTTTGTGTAGTTGGTAGCAGGTAGCGCAGGAAACCTATTAGAGTTCCAAGCTTCATCAAAACTTTGTCTTTTATAGTTACTGATGCACTTTCATGTCGTGCATGGAGCTTGAAAGTTTTATGAAGTGTCATACCTTCCCGCAGTATGCTTTCTGTATTCCCTCCGCTTCTGAGTTGCTACTGCCACACGCCAGTACCTATTCCTCCCTCGCTCTTTACCAGGCCAGCCCTGTCAGTTGTCATTATATCACTCATTCTGGACCTGGCTGCTCACTCGCCGGCCTTGTTCAGGGAAGCCGCTTCCTTATTGGCACTGGAGCAGTGGTGGCAGTTCCCGTTTCTGTACTAGAGAGAATAGCCCTCAACAAACTTCTGCTCGGCTGGCTGAGGGGAGTGCCGAAGCTTCAGTACTTTGCCTTGTCTTCCTGTACCGTGTGAAGATCAGAGTGGTTAGCGAGGGGTAAGAAGACAGACAGAATAAATAACGGGGCTGCTCTTGAAAGCTCTCACTTGATGTCAGTGCTGTGTTAGTTCAGTGGCTCCTCTGCCTGGCCACATGAGGAAGGGGGGTGTTCTTTGATGGTGGGGAGTGTCGGGGGGCGGGGGGTGTGCATGGGAGATCCGCCATTGTTCCCGGCCCTCCCTGGGATGCCCACCACCACCTCCGCCACCACCACCACTACCAGCATCACCCCTGCTGTCGTTGCTCTGAGTGGGGAAGGACCTGGAGAGGTGTCTGAGGGGGGTTGCCCAGGGCCCGACGATCTGTCAAACAGGCTGTTTTTAATAAAGGAGGTAGGGATGGGATGAGAAAGGGAGGGAGAAAATGAAGGAGAGAGAGAGGGGAACAAGATGGAAAGAGCCCAGGCTGGTGACGGAGAGCGAGAGGGATGGTGATGTACATGAGAGTTGACAGTTCTCTCCGGGTTTGTGTGATTAATTGGGATCAGGTCAGCTCTCCTGTGTCTGGACAGTAATCGTATGCAGTCTCATATGGCTATTTACATAGCCTCCCTCTGCTTCTTACACAAGAGGGAATAAAGCCCTGTAAAAACACACACACGCTTACCGCACGGTGCTCTTCACCTCCGCACGTCACTTTCAGACTTTCTCGTCACTTTATTTATATTATTATTATGAATAATAAAAACACCACCCGAAAAATAGCACCACCGCCACACTTCCCCTGTTTAATTTGTAATCTATGTCGTTACTGCGTTTTTATTTTTGGGCTGTGTTTGGATAGTGATCTTAAATAATACATCTATTTTTTTTTTTACCACTCCCCCCCCACCCCCTTCCAACCCATCCACCCCATCCCTCCCCTCCATCCCTCCCCCCTCCTTACCCAATGCATTCTTTGTGGAAGGTACCTGTAGTGCAAGGTATCTTTTGCAAGTGTTGGTGCTTAGAAGGTGGTTGTCACAGCTACACTAACTTTACATTTCACAAACTCTGTCTCAAAGCAAAAGCCCTTTCAGAAGACAGGATGGGTACCTAGACAATGGAGGTGCAGGTACAGAGGAAAACACACGGAACAGTGAATAATTTATAACAGGGAGAATCTAAAGGAGAAAAGCACGCAGAGCAGGAGAGTAAGTAGGAGATGTAGGCACTGGTGACATATCAAGCGACAATAAAGATATTGCGAGTGTAGAAGGAGAAAAGTCTACTGTGAGAAGTGGAGCTGCGGCTTTTCTGCTGCTGTCGAGAAGCAAGGCCACTTTTGAAAACCGCTGGTTCTGTGACTTGTTTACCAGATGCTCTTCAGCCCGAACAGCGAGGAACTCGGCTCCGCATCAATGCCAGATGCCATCTTTTATTACTAGTCGGGTTTGTGCAGGGATGCGCTCCACTAGAGTGCTGTAGCGAGAGTTTTGGCACCGGTTAATGATGAGGAAGCGAGCATGTATAGGCCCGATGCTGAGGCGTCACGTCAGGGATGTGGCTTTTTGCGTCCTCTTGGTTCTGTGCATGTCCTGAATGTATAACACACAGAATGTATTTGACCCAGTAACAAAATGCAGCCTACTTTGACTGTTCAGAATTGATCTGCTCTCGTTCCCAGAATACCTCATATGGTGCTTAATGAGTCGAGGCCCAGTCAGGTAAGCACCAGCGCTGCAATAACAAGTACGATCATTGTCAGAGGTCTTGTGCAGGTCTCTGCTAGCCCATGACTGCCAGGTCAAAGGTCAAAATGGGGTCAAAAATGAAAAAGAAACCCGCCAATACAATAATGTTAGCTTCTTCTAGTTCCCTGTCAGATTTCTAGTAGTTAAGTTAGCGCTGGTTTACATGAGTATTTGGGTGTCCATTACACATGGATCATAAAAGACATTTTAGTGATAAAATAAACACTTAACAGACTTTCAGTGATCATATACTGTATAATCTGCTGACTATGGTTATTGAAAGTCCGAGTCCATATCTGTAGATGTTCACCTGAGAGGTCACTAAAAAATATACAGGTATAGGTACACAGGTATAATACAGACCATCTCTGCATCCTCCACAAGCTGTTATAGCCACGCTGCTGACACCATCCTGTACCTGGAGTTAACTGGATTAGATTTTGGTTAGGATTAGGCCCAGGGTGAGGGTTAGGAAAAAGTTTGGGGTTTACAGTCATGTTAGAGTTGTAATTAGGTTTGGGTTAGGTTTTGGGTTGAAGATAGGATTAGGGCCAGGGTTAGGTTTTGGGTTAGGGTCATGGTTGGGATTAGGGCCAGGGTTAGGTTATGTGAAGGTTAAGGTAAGGGTTAAGATTAGGGCCAGGGTTAGGTTATGTGAAGGCTAAGGGAAGTGTTAAGATTAGGGTCAGGGTTAGGTTATGTGAAGGTTAAGGTAAGTGTTGGGATTAGGGCCAGGGTTAGGTTATGTGAAGGTTAAGGTAAGTGTTGGGATTAGGGCCAGGGTTAGGTTATGTGATGGTTAAGGTAAGGGTTGGGATTAGGGCCAGGGTTAGGTTATGTGAAGGTTAAGGGAAGGGTTAAGATTAGGGTCAGGGTTAGGTTTTGGGTAAAGGCTATGGTTAGGATTAGGGCCAGGATTAGGTTATGTGAAGGTTAAGGTAAGGGTTGGGATTAGGGCCAGGCTTAGGTTATGTGAAGGTTAAGGTAAAGGTTAAGGTAAGGGTTGGGATTAGGGCCAGGGTTAGGTTATGTGAAGGTTAAGGTAAGGGTTAAGGTAAGGGTTGGGATTAGGGCCAGGGTTAGGTTATGTGAAGGTTATGGTTAGGATTAGGGCCAGGGTTAGGATAAAGTTCTGGTTTGAGCATTTGGTTAGGGGTAGGATTAGAACCTGCATTAGATTTTGGTTTGAGTTTAAGGTTATGGTTAGGATTAGGGCCAGGGTTAGGTTTAAATTTTAGGTAAGTTAAATTTCAGTTTAGGATTAGGTCTAGGATTAGGTTTTGGGTTGAGGTTGATGTATGGATTACAATTAGGACCAGGATTAGGTTTTATGTTAAGGCTAGGATTAGGACCAGGATTAGGTTTTATGTTAAGGCTAGGATTAGGGCCAGGGTTAGGTTTTATGTTAAGGCTAGGATTAGGACGAGGGTTAGGTTTTATGTCAAGGCTAGGATTAGGGCCAGGGTTAGGTTTTGGGTGGAGGCTGGATTAGGTCCAAGGCTTGGATCAGTATTGATAAGGCTGGATTGTGCTGAATGGAAGAAGCGTAGTAGGTCAATAATGAAGGTATTTAGCTCAGTGTACTCAGATGCTTCACTATGGCCACATTACTGATGTGTTATTAATGTGTTATTGATACTAAAATAAGAATAACTGGTATATATGTTTATATAAAGCTTATATAGGGCTGCCACTTTATGTTGTCCATTCCTAGCAACTGACTGAAACCTAGCTAGTCTAGCTCTTATCTTAGTAGTCAGTGAGGTATCCTGGACTTCTAGAAGGCATGGTGTCATGTTTTCCTCATGTTGTCCCACCAAGCAAAATGTGTTAAGTTGATCCATCTTTCACTTTGTGATTATGCTGGTAGCTATAGGCCAGCTCTGGAGGCCTAATCAGTGATTGGTTGTATCTACCTATATGCCTAAGATGCTT
This sequence comes from Prochilodus magdalenae, assembly GCA_024036415.1. Lineage (NCBI taxonomy): Eukaryota > Metazoa > Chordata > Actinopteri > Characiformes > Prochilodontidae > Prochilodus > Prochilodus magdalenae. The sequence continues at coordinate 174,975 of JAMWET010003396.1, read as the reverse complement.
CTATTTGAGAAAACATGGACCAAAATGTTTCCAAAAGTTGCCTTTGATGCCTTTCTATTTACCTAGAAGGTCCCGGGGTTGCTTTCTGCTCAGTTGTTTTGGCTTGTCACTTTCATTGTCAAGCAATTCATTGCATACATTGTTGGGACAGTTGTGTACCTACTGTAACGTGCCATACACAACCCTTGCCTTGGTCACCTGGTCCAGTAAACCCAAGCCCTGCGTTGTACATTCAAAGGCCATTTCCTTAGATCATCACGCTGTTTGCTATGTTTGGATGCCTGTGTTCATCACCCAGCAGTGGTGTTGGGCTCCGTGAGACTAGCTACCCTTCACAATCCAGCATATTCAAAGTCCATGTTTATGTGTTTGGTTAAAGGTGGCTCAAGCGGCTCAAGCAGGTGAAGCAGACGTTTGTCTGGCACTCGGACCCCAGAGAGCTGAGACGGTAGACAGATGCCCTGACGCCCAGCCAGTCCCTGACCTGCCAGTCGGCCTGTATTATTGGCTCTGGCAATGACGACTGTGACACACAGAAGAGAAAAAAAAGGAAGAAAGAAAGAAAGAAAGAAACTGTCCGCGCCGAAATCCGTCACTTCCTTGCCACTTTCATCCCCCGCGCTCTTCAAAACGTGACATGTGTCACGCATAAGAAGCTTAGAGCCGCCGTGGTTCCCTTCCATCTGACGCTTTGATGGTGATTTCGCCCGAGGCGTTTGTCACACATAACTTACTCTGATAACAATGAGAACTGGTGCATGGTGGGAAAGGGGGGAGAAAGAGAGAGAGTGTAAGTATGCAGATATTGTAAAATCCTTACAATCACCATAGGAGCAGAAATCAAAGTGGAAGGCGAAATGGGGGGAAGCGTGTATCACAGGCTTGTCATCTTTCCTCTTGTTCGTCTAGTGACTCTGGCGACTGCCTCTGGTCTTACAAATTTTGGCTGTTGTTGGGCTCTGAAGAAGAGAATTGGATGTTGGCAGCAGAGAGCTTCAAATCTACTGGCTTCTACACACAGAGTAGGTTCTATAAGGGTAAAGACGGTTCCTCACATGGGGTACCCTTAATAAAGGTGCTACAGGGAGAACGACCCCTTATAGCACCTATTAACTGGTGTCCCAGTTTGGAGTAGCATCTTCACCCTGCAGTAAGGAGCTTAAAAGCTGACATAAGTATTTAAATCAGAATTTTGTATTTTGAATTACATTCATGAGCTATTTAATAAACATTGTAATGTATCATTCAAAAATTTAGATTTTATCAATGCTTTTTTGCGTTTGGAACTTTTGAGACATGAAAAATTTGTTGTTGGAAAAAAACTTTTTTTAAGAAATTCGTAAATTCTTAAACTTCTTATGGTATAAGATACCCGGTTTGTTCAGCTGAGATGATATGCACTACAAATTCCAGTGTGATTCAAGAAAAAGCAAAAGCTAATTTTAAATTCCTAAGTCTGAATTTCTACAATCTTTCTGAATTTCTAAATTCTTGTAAAAGTTGTAATTTGTAAATTGTAAAAGTAATTGTAAAAGTCACTTTGAACATTTATTTTTGAATACCAAATTTCACCATCTCACATTGTTAAAATCCAAATTGATGAATTATCCCATTTAATATTTTAAGTTTATAAAATGTTCCATAAATAAAATTCAAATATATAAAATCTGATTCCTGTCAGCTTTTAGCTTTTGTTTTTTCATGAATCACACTGGAATTTGGAGTGCATATCATCTCAGCTGAACAAGCCGGGTATCTTATACCATGGTCTGAGTAACCGTTCAGTTTGTGGTTTGGTAATAGTCATTCATTAGGAAGTCTGACGTCTGGGCAGCTTCTCCTGAGTGGGTGCGTTTGGGAGTGTGTATGTTTTAGTATTGTTCTAAAAGATGCTAATCAACTCTTACGTCATTGCGTCCTCAGATGGTAGGCAGATATTAGGATTGTTTGGATGAATGCTGGAGCTAAGGGCCTGTTTAGCTGTTGCCCACAACATTTGTGCTTCATCATTTCTTCTGTGTTCTCTTTGTTATTGGAACCTCTTGTGCTCTTTATGTAAGTGTACATATGCTTGTGGTGAACCATGACGATTTCAACTAGGCCTGGATGTTGAGCCATAACTGTATGTTGTAATAGCACAGTCCAGGATAAGAGGGGAATAAGACCTCTATGGTAATGTAAGTCTCTGCTATGTATTTCTATTAAAAGTGTATGTTAGCATTTAGCTAATGGCTAGTCACATGAACAGGTAGGCTTGCGGATAAAGCACGGATATTTGGAGTTTATAAAGAGCATTCCATGTTTTATTTGAAGCTTCTAATGGAATACATTGGCTTAGTTGAATAGGGAAATTATGGGACATGGAACCAACATAAAGTGAACCTCAAACACGGTTGTTCCGTCTTCAAATACAAATCCTGCATTTGGAAAAGTGGGCAGCAATGGGCAAATTCACAAATCCTATACTCTTATGAAAGAGGCTCATTAATATTTACAACCCCAACATTTACATACAACCACAACAGAGCTACAGCATCCAAAATGGTGGACCATGTGGAGAATCCAGCATTCCAGCACTTTTCATTCCCTTCCTATTGGACCCAACTGTCCATAGTACATGGTTGAAGTCAGACTGAAGCTTCCTATTTACCAGCTTCCTAATCCAATGTTCCATTCAACCTTAAATGCTGCAGCTTATACAGCTGCCACAGTGTCCTGCAGAACCATTTAAAGTGAAAGAGAAAATTCCCAAAACAAGATGGAGATCAGGAACTTCAGCTCCCACATCTTCAACAGGATCCTGGATCAACTTTAATCCTGCAGTCTGCACATTCCACTCCGGACAGTTTCACAAACCTCTCTGGACCATATGGAGCAGCTCTGCTCAGCCTTTCGACCCTGAAGAGATTGAGGAGAGGAGCAGCTCCACCTTTATTAGCATCACAACCCAACAGCAGCCTGTAAGGAGCAGCCATGTTGTGTGATTGTATCTGTGTTTGCCAGATCATCTTAAACTGAGAGTTCCATAGTGAGGTCAATTACAATCTACTGTGTGCTGATGTCCAAATGGAAAGCCACTAGTATAAGTAACGCTAGCTACTAGCATTAGCTCCAAGTAACTAGCATAGCTAACTCAATAGTAAAAGGGCGGAGCTTATTTACATAGGGTCTTACTTTATGATGTTGCTTCTGTGTGATCATTGCGGGTGGCGTCTCACTAGCCAGCCAATCAGAGTGGAGCTCATTCGTTTCATTCTGGCATTGAAACACTGGTGTGCAATGACCAGAGTGGCATTCCTTCTAGGTAGAACATTAGAGAACAGTTGGCATAGAGCCCTGGCATAGAACCACCACTGTTTTCAATTTGTGTCAACAGAAACTCAAATAGGCTACATGATTGGTTGATCCCACGGTCACAAGTGTGCTGGTGGTTACAGGGATCTGAAGTCCTAACCAAAGAATAAGCTGCACCTCAATATTAGCTCACCAGAGTAAACATTAGCCACTTTGCGTCTTTAGGTGGTAGGACCTCCAGATCCTGCAGGTGGCGCTGCACGAGGATGATGGGGCTATAAATCTCTGTGGGGTGTGAGTGATGGGATCTATAGATTGGGAGGAGGTACTACAGTGCAGGGAATGTCTCGTTCCATGTGTGGAAAATGGCTCCAGAGCAGATGTTAATGATTGGCTAAAAGGAGGGACTGCATGTGGGCGTGGCCAAAGACCATAGTGTGAAGGAAGTAGCTGAATCTGCAGGTGTATGGAAGCGTACAGTCATACGGGTCTACCAGCAGTGGATACAATCCCAGTCTACAGGGAATTCTCCTCGGAATTGTGACAAGGAAGGAAGTCATTTACCAAATCTGGACCAGCTGACCAATTCTTTGATAATGAGTGTCTGGACACTGATGTGGCTACATCCAGAACCCTGTCCAGTACATGCCCGATTCAGTCCCAGCTGTTTTTGGTGCTGGTGGAGGAGCTACAGGGTGTCAGGTACATTTCACAGGTTACAGGTGACTCTTTTCCTGTCTGTTGAGTTTGGGTCCCAATCCGATTGTTCCAAAGTCTATTGAGGCGCCGATGTAGCTCGATGACTAAGACGCTAGCCTTGTAGCTCTAGCGCACAGCTACACAGGCAAACTTTAGACACCAGAGATGTCTGGGCTGATCAGCTACACTGGAGGTAAGGGGAAGATTGTGTAGCTTTGATTGCCGTCTAACACATCGCTTTAGGTAAACTGACAGGCTTTCGGCCCGGAACAACGCAGAACACTGCTCTAATGAGTCCGGAGGAAACAAACAGCTCTGCTGTGTGCACAGTCACAGACGCCTCTCCATCTCTCTCTCTCTCTATCTCTCTCTAAGTCTGTCAATTACTTCCCTTCAGTTCCTTCCATTCTACGCTCGGTTCCTCGCTTCGTGTTAGTGGTACCTTTGCCGATGCGTTTGACTGATACATCTGATAGATCTGTCAGCAAGCCCACGTCACAAATTAAAGTGGCTAGCGGCCAGGCTTTCATCACGCAGCTCGATGCCGGGTTTGAAAGGAGCTTCAGCCTTCTCGTGGACTTTCAGTGAACTTGATTAGCTGTTTGGAAAAGAGCGCAGAGTGTATTGCTCTGCAGGAGGGCTGTCATTCAGGCTGCCAATTTCCATATTGTATTTCATAGACGTAATACCGGCTGCCGTCTTCATCGTAGCCTAGCACTTATTGTCATCAGCGTTAGAAGGTTTATATAACACATGGTCACGATTGTTTATTTCCCATTTTTCAAAACCGCTTATTTATTTATCTCGCTTTCTTCTCAGCCCAGTTCTGCCGTATTGGTTGCAAATGAAAGAGTTGCTTCCTCCAGACTGATCTATGTTTGCCTGGACCAAAGAAATACTGCACATACCAATGAAACAACATCGCCGCTGTAGTGTTCGCGTCTTCAATCGATGTTTTGCTCTGTATCAGGTCTTTGTGCTTGGTGATAAAGGCAGACACCAGACAGAAATGCAGGCCAAGTTCCAACCACGGTGTACAAGGCACTCTCTGAACACACATGCCATGAGTGGAGAGGAGGAGAGAAAGCGAGAGGTACTCAGGCCTTAAATAAAGACCAAGTAATATAGAAACCATGTAAAAACACTACTCGACAAATTGTCCCTGCACTCACAGAAGCATGTTGGTGTGCATTATCATCGAGCAAATACAATAACGATAGTACGTACATTCTACAGTAGGAACGCGGAAGGAAATGCATAGGAATGGGAAATATCCAAGTGTGCATTGTGATTATGGAGTTCCGTACTTTCAACATCGCTCAATAATTAAACAATGGGAATATCTCTGGCTGCTAAAGACAGTGTACTCTATATCTCACTGCATCTTGGTGTCGAAATGTATGAACCTTGTCTCAACACGTTCCGTTCTGTTGTGTTCTCTTTGCTTTTAGATATGTCTGATATGATAAGAGGGAAAACCAAAAAGCACAATACATATGCACCCTGCACTACTTCATGTTTTAACTCATATGCATGCTCATGATGGGTCCTGAGGGTTCTTACACTTACAGTATCAGCTCAAGTGGACAAAACCCGAGTCCCCTGTGACTCAAACGTACCTAATAGCATGAAATACCATGACTGGATCGGGAATGTACTGGGCAAGGTTCTGGATGTAGCCACGTCAATGTTTAGACACTCTTACATCAAAGAACTGGTCAGTTGGTCCAGATTTGGTGGATGCCTTCCATCCCTGGCACTATCCCTCTGAGAATTCCCTGTAGACTGGGATTTTATCCACTGCTGGTAGACCCGTATGGCTGTACACTTCCATACACCTGCAGATTCAGCTACTTCCTCCACACTATAATCTTTGGCCATGCCCACATGCAGTCTCTCCTTTCAGCCATATTAAAGGCTCTACAGTGGTACACTGAACAGCTCCACCTGATGAGAGTTTGAACCAGTCCATATCCTGATCCACCACATCTACTCCTGATGTACACAGTATGATACTCCTCCATATCTCCACCTCTAATATATATTTAGTGGTGTAAAAACTTTGATCTCTTTTTCTGCACAGTGTAAAAGCTCTAGTTCTCCTTTCAGGTTAGTGAATATTCATGATGGACCAACCAATAGAATCGCTCCAAACCTGCTTAGTAATAAACCTTGTTCTATCAGCTCCACCGCAGGTAAGGAAGCTGCTCCATCCTCCTGTACAGCTCCACTCTGGAGGGGTTTAAGGTGGACTGGATAATTATATGGTGTCTTCACTTTTATTCTACAGTAAAGTGTTAAGATACACATAAGGAGAACCTGTATACCTGAACAACATGGCAACACTGTAATGTACATTGGATCACGTTTGGTTTATGTAGTATTGGAGTAACGACATTTAGGTATCCGGTTTACTTTCAAGTAACACTTTACGGTAATGGATAATGGTAATGGACAGTAGTATGTATTACTACATAGTTAAAACATTATTCATTAATTAATGCTAAAATTGGAAGTTACATAAATTGTATTAGGTGGTTTATAATCATTAGTAAATGCTGTAAATGTGTAACGTCTCAGTCAATCATTACATTATGTATGTATGTAAATTCCTTTGTCTAATCTGCTCTTGGAGTGTTCTTACCTCGGGCGTTTGGGATTCAATCTTCCCACTAACCATCACCCTGTTTCCCAACTGCATCCCATATGCGTCAAATGTGTGTACATACATATAGTGTTGTATCGTTTTCTTGGGTAGAGTTAGGAGACTGAAGGCTGGAGATGTTGGAGTAGGCTATTTCAAGGCCATCGCAGTTCACTCACAGCTCTGGGCTAGTCCATAGTTACAACCCAGTCTAGAGTTCTGCCCTAACAGAACGGGAAAATGGGAAGAGCTGTGGATATTGTTGATATGGTTACAACTGAGAAGGTTGAAAAGAGAACCAATGGAAGCAAGGCTGGGATGAAGTGACAAACCAAATATGTTATATATTATGTACAATGCAAAGCCAATGTCAAAACCAACAACCAAAATCTCCAACCAGCTATTTCAGCCAACGCTAACCTGTCTCCAGATATGTCTCCCTGTTAATGATTAGAGTAAGTCAAAGTTTCTTACTATATTAGCAGATAGTTTGGCTTGTTTCAAGCTAATATCTTAATATAAGCAAAATGATCAGGCAATATATTAAAAACATCTGCCTTAATAAAAAAAACTTTAGTTAAATATTTAATATAATTGTTTAAAAATCATTAAAATAGTCTTAAAATTAGCTTACCACAATCTAAAAATGTCATTTTAATTTATATATACTAGATATAAGATACAATAAGCTGCCAAGGTCTCACTTATTGCAGTGTAAATGTAATAATAACGTTCATAAGCCAGTCTTTTATCACTGGGATACAAAGAACTGACGCAGGCAAACTCTGTAGCATCAAACTTCCGTTTTTCCACCTTCCCTTTGTTCATTTGTAAACCGGAAAGCAGTATGTATTGAGTTGCTTTTACAAGTCAATACCAATTGTTTTTCACCTTTTGGCTTCCACAGATGAAGACGGGATTCCTTTTGAAGCCGGAGCATCGTGTCCACTGACTGGGCTTTTGTTGGAGATGAAACAGATTATGTATGTTGTGCATGGTGCTTGTGTACACACTGGGAATAACGCGCCTTTACACCAGACTCCAGACACCACTGACATGTGGATTATTCTCTTTGCACATGCCGTGATTTTGTCCGTGTAGCTCGGCCCTGATTTTAGAGAAGTGTGTCGGGATTAAACTTTCATTCTTCGCAAACATGTCGTGCCCCCGTAGGTTTCAGCCGAGCACTTCAAACGAATGTCGCCAGATTTGTTTTTTAGAGAAACTGTATGTTTGATCTGAAGTGTTTTTACAAAGTTTGTTCAGGGCGTTCTACGTGACGGAACTCTTTAATAATGAAGAAGCAGTGATATTAATCTTTTAGGGAGAACGTAATGCATCATAGAAAGACAATAAGACTTTACTTTCTGCTTTAAAAATGAGCTGTTTAAAAAAAAAATCCACCTTAAATGATGCAGCTGTTAACGTCTTTCACTGACATTTAGCTTCTTAGCTGTCTGCTTTTTGTCAGAAATTTTTCCACTCCACCTTAAATGATGCAGTGTTTACATTCTGGTACTGAAATTTAGCTGCTTATCTCCCAAGCGCCTTGTCTGGACTGTCCAGTTCCACCTTAAACGATGTAGTAGTAATATTCTGGTGCTGATGTGCATATTCCGTTTTACCAGTTTCTTCTTTAGGTTTTTGCAGTTCCACCTTAAATGTTGTAGCTGTTATATTGTTTTGCTGACATTCAGCTATTTACTTACCAAGCTTTCTGTCAGCTCCACCATTTTTCAGCTCCACCTTAAATGACATGTTTACTTTCTGCCACTGACAATCAGCTTCCTGTCTCCTAAGCATCTTGTTTGAATTTTCCAGTTCCACCTTAAGCGGTGCAACAGTTCCATCCTGTCGTTAATTTCCAGCTTCCTAACAGCGAGCTCCTTGTCTGGACTGTCCAGTTCCACCTTAAACGATATAGTAGTAATATTCTGGCGCTGATGTGCATATTCCGTTTTACCAGTTTCTTCTTTAGGTTTTTGCAGTTCCACCTTAAATGTTGTAGCTGTTATATTGTTTTGCTGACATTCAGCTATTTACTTACCAAGCTTTCTGTCAGAATTTTTCAGCTCCACCTTAAATGATATGTTTACTTTCTGCCACTGACATTCAGCTTCCTGTCTCCTAAGCATCTTGTTTGAATTTTCCAATTCCACCTTAAGCGGTGCAACAGTTCCATCCTGTCGTTAACTTCCAGCTTCCTAACAGCGAGCTCCTTGCCTGGACTGTCCAGTTCCACCTTAAATGGCGCAGTAGTTACATTCTGGCACTGATATTCATCTTTAGGTTTTCCAGTTCCACCTTTAATGGCTCCAGAGCAGATGTTAATGATTGGCTAAAAGGAGGGACTGCATGTGGGCGTGGCCAAAGACCATAGTGTGATGGAAGTAGCTGAATCTGCAGGTGTGTGGAAGCGTACGGTCATACGGGTCTACCAGCAGTGGATACAATCCCAGTCTACAGGGAATTCTCCTCGGAACTGTACCAGGGAAGGCCTCCACCGAATCTGGACCACCTGACCAATCCTTTGATGTGAGAGTGTCTGAACACTGATGTGGCTACATCCAGAACCTCGTCCAGTACATGCCCAATCCAGTTCCAGCTGTTATGGTGCTGGTGGAGGTGTTACATGGTACAAGGTACGGTATACATGTAGTCACAGGGGAGGTGATACCGTATAGGTACAGCACAGTGGGTGTATTATGGACAGCATGGTCTGATAAAGGGCCCATCGGCCCCGTCATTAGAATCTGGCTGGAATCATTAAGCCACAGAGTGTCTGTGTATGACGCTGTAGCTCTAACATATGAACACACACACACACCCACACCCACATCCACACACACAAACCAGCTCCCACTTCTGCATAGCACCTCTTACACTCTCACTAACTTCAGATCTTCAGACATTGGCTGGCGCTAAGGCAACATCCACCAAGGCCCCGTGTCCCTGCCTCCTCTCCTCTCAGATGGTTTTGGTGTGTGTGTGTGTGTGTGTAGTGCTGAAGATAGGCAGCGGTTTCAGAACTCCATCTGCTCCCTGCCTGCCTCTCATCCGGGAATACTCGCCCGGAATTTTAAGAGATTCCATCTCCCACTCCCCTCGTTTCAGATGTGAACTTAATTCAGAACTATGCGTAGTCGTGTGCCAGTGGTAGGCTATGGAAATCTTTCCGACAGCATTAGCGCATGTGGCACAACTTCTGTGGGTTTTCCAAGAAGTATCAGACAAGTTTCCTCGTAACGTAGTTGGACTTTTTGTGTGTGTGTGTATGTGTCAATACTCTAATTTTCGGAATGTTGTTGGCTAATGAAGTATTAAAGGCGGCGGGAAGTGTTGCGTTGTGCTAAATCAGAGATCCACTTCTTAGAGAATCAAAAAAGGCCTCAGATAATGAGGAGACGGAACAAGCAGGATGTGATTTCCCCTGGAGATTGATTGATGCGCATAAAAGAGTAATGGCATCCTAATATCGAGCCCGTTAATTTTTCAGCGGACCTGATGAAGTGGATTTCTTGACTGATGTTTCCTGAAAATGGCGACACATGTCCCCTCTTAATCCCCCCCTCCACACCGCCACAAGCAGATGTGTCGCTTGATGTACCCGTCAAATGGAACCGTGCCACTTAATAAAATATCGCTCCTTCTTTGACAGCCTGCTTTAATTGAGTCCCTTGTCAGTTTTATCAAACTGCGTGTTACCGTCATTTGAGATGGTTCCCTTCTTTCTCTCTCTCGTGCTCTTACGTGCTCTCTTAAGGAATAGGCTAGCAGGCGGCGCCTTAGCAACTTTGTTTAAGGAAGAGAGAAAAAGAGAGAGAGAGAGAAAGAGAGGGGAGTGCTCCGCCGAGGCGGGCTTGTCATTTGGATCCATAATTCAGGCTCATAATTTTAATTTCCCTCTGTTCTTTCAAAGGGGAAGTTGGAGGAGAGGAGGCAGACTGGTCGTTAGCGGGCTAACGGCATAGCGGATTAGCGGAGGTGTAGCCTTGCGTACTTGAGAGACATGGAAATGTGCCGAGAAGAAAAGTGACAACATCTGAGGCTACATGAGGGACGGAGGCTCCGTCTGTCGAGCAGGAACACAGCAAAACATGCGGCGAGTTGTTTACAAAAGGGGAAAAAATAGTTGCGACTAGCCAAACATAGGCCGAGGACATGCTAGGCTACAAGACGGGGTGTGAACTTTAAACATAGTTTTGTGCTAGCGCTCGCTCTCTGTTCGCTCCTTCTTACACACACACACTCTCTCTCCAACTCCCCCTCACTGGCACACACACCCCCACACCCCCACACACCACTGCTGTTCATGAATAAGTTATGTGGTTCTGGGACGTGACACAAGAAGCACTATAGTCAGAACATCCTGGACCAGCAGCTAGGCTGTGCTGAGCTGGACATCCTGTGAGTAGCTAGTGGTGGAGCTGGTATGTGTCTTACCAGTGCTGGACAAGCTAACAAATCTTCTGATAAATTAATAAATATATATATATATGTATGATGTATATATGTTGAGATATATCATGATACTTCAAGGACAAAATACCATGTGACACCTCGATCGCCAATAATAGCTGTGTTCGGATTGGGCATGTAGTTTCTGGTTGGGCCAGATTTGGTGGAGGCCTTCCCTGGCACAGTACCAAGGAGAATTACCTGTAGACTGGGATTGTATCCACTGCTGGTAGACCCGTATGACCGTACGCTTCCATACACCTGCAGATTCAGCTACTTCCTTCACACTATGGTCTTTGGCCACGCCCACATGCAGTCCCTCCTTTTAGCCAATCATTAACATCTGCTCTGGAGCGTTTACCACACATGGAACGAGACATTCCCTGCACTGTAGCACCTCTTCCCAATCTATGGATCCCGTCACTCACACCCCACAGGGATTTCTAGACCCATCATCCACATGCAGCGCCACCTGCAGGAGCCTGAAGCCTAATTGTACCTACCAGTATTTGGGGCTGCGACCATGTGTAAGGCTCGTGTATGGCATCAGAGCCGCAGTTGCATCATTCTTGTCGTCTCGAGTTTAAAGCTAGCTTAAGATCGTTTTGATGTGCTTTGTAAAGGCTGTGTCTCTAATATGACTAATTTAGGCATGCTAGCTTTTGATTGGCTTAAAGGGAGGAGGACCATATGTAGTGCCAGACGGTGGGAGGTGAGAGCAGAGCAGCGAGCTAGCAGTGATAAGTCCTGGTAGTCCATATACCCATATACCTCAAGAATGGAAATGGGTTGAAACAGGTATCAGATGACGTATGCCCGCTTTCCTCTACAGCCTGCACTGCCCACACGTTCTGTACTTGGTAGATATCATGCCACCAAAGCAGAGTCATCAGGAGCTTTTCAACATCTACGTCTCGGTAATAGGTAGTAAACTTACTGATCTGTAGGTCATTAAAATAACGACCTGCTACCGAACGTCTCCGGCCTGTCACTGTGAATATTAATGCCAGCTGATTGATTACTGTGTGCACCTGCAGGGTTTCAGTGAGGTCCTGATTGTTGGTCACGCATCCCTAAGCTCCGGTGTGTGTGTGTTGGTGGTGGTTGTTGGATAAAGAGGGTAGTGGATGGGTTGTTGTGTCCGTACCGACGTTGCAACCAAACCTATGCCCTATTATCATTAGCCCACGTTAGCGTGTTAAGCTAGTTGGGACATAAGTTTATAATGTTAGCCGGTGATTAACTAAACTACACTGTCCTTACAGGCAGTTGTATTTAGCTTCTTGACTCCAGACAGATCCTTACATCCTGGTTACGCCACTGCTGTGCATCACTCTCACGGAAATGTGAAAGGAAAAGACTTAGCCGGGAATCAATCTGTGAAACTTCACAAGCCTGCTTTGCATGGGTAAAACTACAGCAGCTTCACACAGCAACCACTGTCGCCGCGCTCCATGCACACCCGCCTCCTGATTGGCTGCTCGGAAGCGCGTCCCGGCGACCGCTCCACCATCCCCCTGGAGACGCCCAAGTCCCGCCCCTTCCTTTGAAGTCACAGGAAACTCCTCTCACAGCAGTGGGATGTTTTGATGTCAGTCGCACTTTTGCTCATCCCGTCATCTCTCTCTCTCTCTCTCTCTCTCTCTCTCTCTCTCTCTCTCTCTCTCTCTCTCTCTCTCTCTCTCTCTCTCTCTCTCTCTCTCTCTCCCTCTCTCTCCCTCTGTCTGTACAGCCGAGGTTCTGGTGGCTGCTGGATTCTGACGCGCCACTGTACACCCTAGCGCTGCATTTGATCATTAATTTATCACAGTTCCAGCAGTTTGTTTGACAGGTGGAGGAACTTTCATCTTGAGGCTTTGTGGCTAGCGCATGCTCTCTCTCTCCCTCTCCCTCTCTCTCTCTGTTCCACCTCTCCAGGTTGTATTGATTCATGCTCCTTTTTCACTAATATTAGCATGTACAGGTGTAATGAGGGGGCTGGCTCACTCAGCATGCTGGTTTATTGATGATGTCAGTTTAACACATGCAGATTGCCATCGCCAGGGACGGGAGCAAGGCTGGGAGCGGGGGGTTCCGCTAACGCGCTTTTGTCGCCGTTTTCATCCCAAGCTATTCCGCTGCTGTCTCTCTCAGCCTGACTCTGGAACTGTCGATGCTTTGGGTAATGTGTGTTTATGTATGTTGCACAGTTACAGGGAATAATGGGAATAGTGCATCAAAGGGTGAACGCTGAAGGAATCTTACCACAAATTTCCTCTGAGACATTACACAACTTCTCGTATTTATTTTTGTGGGTATTGATGGCGGCTGGTAGTGATGTTAGTGGACTGGCAGGCTGAGCTGTGCTTTTAAAAATAGCCTCAGCTTGTACAGTTCTAGGAAAAACCTTTACTCGCCGTAGAGAAGCGGCCCTCGAGCTGGTCACCGTTGACCCCAGACGGTCTCGTTTTTCCTCGATCCCTATGGGTTGTGCGTTTGGTTTCAGCGAAAACCTGTGGACCATTTTGAGGGCCCCTGAGGACCTGTTTGAAGACCACTGCAATCAGTGGTGTAGGAGTTGTTTGGAAACTGGGGTCTGGAGTTTACTTGAAAGTCAACCCCTCTAGAAAACCCAACTGGTTGCCAGCAAACCCAGCAATGTAAGCGGTTAGGCTGAGAACCACCACAACCAGCATGATGCTGCTGTTATGGAGGCTGGTTTGCTGGTCAACCAGTAATGACCATGCTGGGAAACCAGCTAAACCAGCACCACACAAGCAGTGAAACCGGTTTAGACTAGAGGCCTGCTGTTTCTTCTGCCGGGGTCATGTTTGGGCAGCTGTTGCCTCACAGCAAAAAGGGCCTGGGTATGATTCCTGGTCAGGACACCCAAGATCCCTAGTGTGTGGAATTTCTCCCGGTGTCTCTGTGGGTTTCCTCCCACAGTCCTAAGACATGAGGTGAACTGGAGACACTAATTCTACTGATGTTGTTGCCCCCCTATGTGTAAGTGCAGATGCAAATCTGTCTGTGTCTACCTGTGATGGTCTGGTGGCCCATTCCAGGTGTATACTGCCTTCTTCCCAATAAGTGCTGGGATGGGCTCCAGCAGCCACCATGGCCCAAATGCATAATATGCAGCTCAGAAGATGAATCAATGTTCATCAAATGCTGTATATGAACTCAATAGAGCAGGTAAATGTAAAGTGGCATTAGATATACATTAACAAAGGAAGCTGGGGGTCTTTAAAAAGGTCCTTCATCACTTCACAGAACCTGTTTTTGGGAATTCTGACAGTCTAGCACGGTTCTGATAAATGTTTCCTTATGTATGGAGGAAAACGAGACGTGGAAAACAGGCAGGCTGTTGGAAGAATGTTATGTGTGGAGAAGTGCATGGGAAAGTCTCCGCCCGTCCTTATGTTGCCACATACATGTGCACAGAAGAACTTTGCGTGCACGCAAACGCAACCCCACTGCTTTTATATGTTACAGGATGATTTCATTTCCATCAGCGCGGCTGCGCAGCCACGTGCCGGCGCGTTAAGGCATTCTCTTTCGCGTTTCTTTCAGGGAAGAATATTGTTAGTCCTGCATAGTGTATTCTCTGTGAAGGGGCGGCCTCAAGTGCTAGCGGAGTGTGGCTTCAGTACAGTCTCTCGCATTCTCCAACTCTCTCTCTCTCTTTCACTCTATCTTAGCTTCTTTTTCTGAGCTCAGGGATCAAGGCCCACCGGGGCACCTCTTAAGACAGGAACTTCCAGGACTATTTTGGCATCAAAGCTTGGCGGGCGTGAGGGCCTAACTCTCTGAAGTCGACTTGTGAAGGGAGGGGAGGAGGAGAGAAGGAGAGAGAGAAAAGAGGAGCGCGAGTGTGTGCTTTGGGTCTACGGGGAGCAGTTGAGAGCGAGAGCAAGGGGGCTGCTCTGCGGGGGAATGGGGGCTGCAGAGAGCCTCTCTTCGGGCCTTTGGAATCAAATCCTCCCCTGGTGCTCCAGGAGGAGTGGAAGTCCTGAGCTTCAGGGCCTCTCAGAGTTGAGAAAGCGTTTACTGTGTGTGTGTGTGTGTCTCAGATATTTCACCTCCTGCTTCTGTAAAGGAGGCACAGGTTGGTCTAGGGAAGGAGGGAGATCAGTATCATAATTTTAAATTCTCATTGTGAACTTTGAATACACACCTGAGATGATAGCCAATACAGATTACTGGCGATTATGGAACACTATCGTTATCCATTTTCTTCTTCTTCTGCATGGACTGGACAAGTTTCTGGATGTAGCCACGCCAATGTTCAGACAGAATGGGCCAGATTTGGTGGAGGCCTTCCCTGGCACAGCTCCGAGGAGAATTCCCTGAAGACTGGGATTGTATCCACTGCTGGTAGACCCGTATGACCGTACGCTTCCACACACCTGCAGATTCAGCTACTTCCTTCACACTATGGTCTTTGGCCACGCCCACATGCAGTCAGTCACTCCTTTTAGCCAATCATTAACATCTGCTCTGGAGCCATTTTCCACACATGGAACAAGACATTCCCTGCACCGTAGCACCTCCTCCCGATCTATGGATCCCGTCACTCACACCCCACAGGTATTTATAGCCCCATCTTTCTCATGCAGTGCCACCTGCAGGAAACTAAAGGTACTACCACCTTAAACACACATGGTGAACTTGTATAATGCCGGTATATGTAACTGTGTAGGTTTTCAAACATCTCTAAAGCACCGGATTTTTAATTATATGGATGCTTGAATACTGTATATGGGATAATTCATTAATATCTTCCAAAGCTGCTTCTCAAAGTTGTTCTTGGGAAAGGTCCTAAGACCCTAAGAGAATTGTGCGCAACTTTCTTTTCCTGAATGTACGTAGATTCTTCTCTCAACTAAGAAAAAATCCCAAAGACAATATTGGGAAATTAGAATTTCATCTTCAGAATGGTTGCTGAATGAGACCTATTGTTTTTAAAATGTCTAAAAAAATATTATTATTATTATTATTATTATTATTATTAATAATAATATTTACTCATCACCATGTTGCCCAACAATCACAACTGGGTTCCTTCATGTTTACAGGGCATTGAAAACCACCCTAATCTAGGAAACACAGACATGCTAGTTTTTTGCAGGATGTCAAAACAACCATAACTCTACACGACTGCAACCGCCGAAACGTACATGTTTACCACGTTCGCTGTTAAAGTCAAAGCTAGTCCTGGAGCGGCTGGAGCGCCATTCCTGATTGGGACGGATGCTCTTTGATTCAGTGGAGCTCTGACCATCTGTTTAGAGCTATTCTCCAGGGTGCTGCAAGACTGCTACATTTCAAAGGGAGGCTGAAGCCTGGCAGGGCTTCTTTAAACAGCCCAGTCAGGAAATGCTGAAACAGCACTGCCCAGGATTAGCACTGAATATTTAATTCATACAATATTGATATTAAAGTGGGTATTTAAGATATTTAAGCCATCCATTATTAATGTTATTCATGTCTTACAAAATCCAAGTTATGATATTCCTTTCATAGGAGTCAGCAGGATCTGTGGACAAACGCTAAATATGAAACGCAGTGGTGGGTGAAGTACAGCAGAGTAATCTCCAAGGTAAACTCCTCCTCCAGTGTCAGTAGAAGCTCCTTCCTTTAGACCTCCACTGGAGTAACAGTACTAAAGTATGTACCTTCAGATGTACTTAAGTATGGAGAGTACCGGTACTAAAGTATGTACCTTCAGATGTACTTAAGTATGGAGAGTACCAGTACTAAAGTATATACCTTCAGATGTACTTAAGAATGGAGAGTAACAGTACTAAAGTATATACCTTCAGATGTACTTAAGTATGGAGAGTAACAGTACTAAAGTATGTACCTTCAGATGTACTTAAGTATGGAGAGTAACAGTACTAAAGTATGTACTTCAGATGTACTTAAGTATGGAGAGTAACAGGAGTATGGTTTATTACGGCTCTAATGTCCTATTATCATTTCTGGAACAGGACTCTTCATCAGCTCAGTGTAGGTGAAGAGACTCTAGTGTCTCTCAGTCCACCAGTCTTTAATAGAAGCTCATTCATTAGTCTGACACTGACAACTATTCACATCATCATCAGCACAGAACACTGAAGGAGAACAGGTTCCGTTAGCTAGAACCAAACTCTGTCTAACAGGTCAAAACAAGCTTAAAACCAACTGATAGGTGGGCTGATGATCTATCTATCTATCTATCTGTCTATCTGTATATCTATCTATCTATCTATCTATCTATCTATCTATCTATCTATCTATCTATCTATCTATAGATCAGTATCAGATAGATCACATAGTATGGAGTGAGATAGCTTGGAGTGAAGTACCGAGTCAGAATTCCTTGAAAGTGAGCAGTATTTAATAGTGGGATGTAAAGGCGATGATGGTGAAAAACACGGGAGCCAAGAGAGTCACAGATTTCAACTCTTAGAGGGCCAAGAGTCATCTCGAAATCATGCTGGAGTCAACGAAACAACTCTTTCAGGATGGACTCCCCATCACTATTTGCATTTAGTTGAGTTAATGCAAAGATGTGAGTAACAAGCTGTTAACTTTGTCAGCTAATGGTTGAAACCAGGTTTTGCTCTGCTTGCTCAGTTCACTAGAATGACTGCAAAGGCACAACTGATAAACCAGCAGCTAGGCTAGCTAGCACTAGCAGAAACCCAGATTTTAGACAACATGCTCAGTTTACGCACTACTGCGAAAACCCAGTGTATAGTTCCAAAATTCAGCTAATGTTAGCTCTGTATGTTAAGTTTATTGCCAGATGTTAGATAGCCAGATAAAGCTATTGGTTCATAATGGCTTGATGGTTACTAGGTGCTGGCCAGTTTATTCCAAAGGTAGCTAAAACAATCACACAGTCTCTTCATTAACTCAATTAACTGCCTCAATTAAACAACAGCGTCAATAAAATGTAAGTCCCTTAAATTCTTTCTAGAGTTTTTGGGTGGCAATAGTTATACTGCTGACTGCTACGACCTGCACCCAGGTGCAAATAGGAATTCCATTTTTAAATTAGAACCCAGAAATATTTAGATCCTCTCTGAAGACTCAGAAGGCCCACCGGCATTGTGCCATCTCTGATAGAAAGGGGTGGGAGGTTCCAGAGTAACCATATAGAAGCCCATTAGAATACATGTTTCAGTGGCCCATCCAAGCTGCCATCTGCATGAACCCAAACACTGTAATGGACCTCAGTCCGCATGGACGCAAATCCGGAATTGTGATCGAGCTACACGCTACAAACTGCAGTGGTTTGCTTTATCTGCTGCCAACTCCTTCAAGTTATTCATCTGGAATGAAAATATGCATTCATCATTGTATTTTTAATCACAGAAAATAGATAGACAAAGGAATGCCTTGGGGAGGGAATGGAGGGGTGGTGGAGGAGGGTGGTGAGGGGGGTGGAAATCTGCAATTCCCACAGCAGAGTCGGTATTGTTTCCCCGCATCGGCAAACATTCCGCAAATTGACTTTGAATGAATTTATTTTTAATGTGATGGTGATGCTCCTCCCCTGCCAGGGAGGGTGCAGCGGGCATGCGACTGTATGCACCGGTACCTACGAGGGACAGCCGTCAATGTGGAATTCCGGGGACCCGTACGTGATGGTACATGGTGTTGACCATACAGAGCCGCATGTGGATGCGTGTTGCCTAATTTGCTGGTGTTTCCGAGTCACAGCTCCTGCGCTTGTTTAATGGCCCCCGAAGTGTGCGGTATCCACCGAAACCTCCTTCGCAACCCTCTCGGTGTCCCAGTGTTTCCAGCCCTTACAAAGCAGCTCTCTCATCACAACATCCTGCTCTGATTGTATTCATTAATAAATTAATTATCAGCCCACTTCTGTTCCAACCTAATTGAGTCCCATTGCAGTTCCTAAGTAGGACACACTCGAATCAGACAAATGGAATGGTATCCGGAGCTGGCTCTTTAGGGCACCAGTCTTGGCCTCAACCCACAAAACACACAAACACGTACTGCGGAGACTGAACCGCGTGCCTGCCTGAGCTAGCCGCTGCTAGTTTGTCCTAAATGCAGACATCGTTATAAATGCTAAACGAGGCTGAGGTTCAAATTAGAGGGTTTGTCTTCACGGTTTAAAGGTATTTGCAGGCAGCCCCTAATGAATGGGCTGGGGTGGGGTTCAGGAGGGGTGGGGGGGGGTTGTCCTGTATCATCTTGTCATTCCACAGTAAGCCATAGTGGCGGTGTTACAGTATGCTCTCTGAGGCAACGAGTAAGGTGAAGAGAGAGCTTCATGCAGTTTGATTAAGTTTTGAAGATGAGCCCGTGTTTGGACAGGGAAGGTGGGGCGGTATATTTTATTTACAGACCAGTAATAAGCAGGTTATAATATGGTAATAATATGGTAATATAATATTCCCATATTACCATACTAATATTTAGAATTTGCCCATATTTAGAAACTGTCATTTGTGTTTAGCTGCAAATAAAATGCTTTCTAGCTCATTTTTCTAGTTATTAATAAATAATAAGCTTGTAATTGTATGGGTTAGCGGTCAGTGATAAAGTGGTAACAAATTGGCTACAAGTCGCAGTATTCTAAAAATTGCCTAAAAATGATCAAATATAAATGAATAAAAAGTGAAAATAAATAAAGATACTTTATTTAATACATAAACATTTACGTTTTAGTTTTTAATAATAACATTTTAAGTAAATTCACATGAAATTAAACAGGTGTGATCAAGAAATGTGGTTAATAGAGTATGAGTGCCTGGCTAATCTCAGTATATGCACCTCTGTTCCTGGGTAACTACACTGTCTGTAGGGGATCTAACTAACAGCACAACCATGACTGATTGCAATGAAGTGATTTTCATGAGACAGTTGTATTATAATTTCATGGCAGCAGACATATTCTGACATCATTACCTGATGTGAGATGCAGTAACTGAAAAACAAGATGGAAAGTTAAAAGTTTTATGCTCTAATACTATATCGTCGCTGTCCAATGAAAAACATGTATCTCCATTTTTGTTGGTTTTTACTTTTATGCCTCATTTGATCACATGATCTGCTGTTTACACTGTAAGAAAATTTCATGAAAAAAGGACCAGCAGAAATGGCCCAAAACTGCTTGGAAAGACGTCTGGTTCCATTGACTTCCATTCAAATAAAATTAGGTTTTTAGCCTCTCCTGTAAAGTTGTCATTTTGGAGATACCTGTTTTTCTTAGGATAGCGACGATATATAACTCTAATACCACATAGTTACACTCTAATTACAGCCCTATAACATATATTTGTCACGTGTTTGTATGTGCCTGATCATTTACATAACAGAAAAGAGCAGAAAGAAGTAGAAACAGTACGTTAGTAATTATTCATCATTATAGCACAACCACTTAGCTGTTTGGAGTAAATAACTGTATATAAAAACATATAACTTTGTAACATATTTAGCAGTTATTAGACTTAAATTGCATTTAATTATATTGATTCATAAAATGAATGAATTAATTAAAGCTGACTGTTCAGTAATACTCAAACTTATATATCTAACTGACAACTTAACATTTTTTATTTATAGGTACTTACAGGTAATTAGTTAATAGTTTATTACTATTAAATGCCCATGTTATTAATAACCCGTTTTTCCACAATTCCTAACTTTCGAATTAATAACAAGAAGAAACTTAGCATGTTAATTTTAGGTTAGTACTTATGTTTTTTTTATATTTTTACTTTAATATTACCATATCAGTACAATGTTACTACTTAAACTTCTACTACATATAGCTCTGGAAATAAGTTGAGCAGCCTTTTAGCCAGATCTATGAAATCAAGTTCAGAAAGGAGAGACCCAAACAGGAAGTAATGTAAAATTAATCGTCTTCTTGGCCATGTGTCTAATTTGGCTAATCCGGTAGCGGTATGCTGGTTGTATCTAGCCTTCCTTATTGGCTGATATGCCGCAGTGGTCCCGGTAACACAAGCTCATACAGATGTGTGGAGCCAATCAATGTTTCATTGCATTGTCTGCAGTAAAGTGTGCAAATACAAGAAATGCTAATTGTGAGGAGGCTAGCATGAATGCCAATAGCATTAGCATGCTGGCTATCTTGCCTAATTCTGTGGAGGGTAGCATACATACTAATAATGTTAGCATGCTAGCAATCTTGCTAAATTTTGTGGAGGAAAGCATTAATGCTAAATGTACTAGCATGCTAGCTTTCTTGCTAGATTTTGTGGTGGAATGCATACATACTAATAGTGTTAGCATGCTAGCTATCTTGTTTAATTCTGTAGAGGGTAGCATTAATGCTAAATGTATTAGCATGCTGACTATCTTGCCTAATTCTGTCAATGGGAGCATAAATGCTAATAGTGTTAGCATCCTAATGAGCTCAAGTCACATGAAAAAGGCCATTCAACACTTCAGCTTTACATTCTAGCCTACAACCTGGTTCAGTTATTGTTGGTGCGGTAGTGCTTGGGGACTTCACCACCACCTGGAGGAGTAACAGATTTGCTACACTGTTGTTAGCTTCAGCTGCTAGTGTTAGCAAAGACAAGAGAAAGCCCTCAAGTGACATTAGATCCTTTACTGGAACCTTCATTACTGCATTGGTTGCCATTGGAAACGGTACAGTTCCACAGCCACAGGTTCCGGTACTTGGCGCTGTAGGTCACCATTGTGGACCCGGATGAGCTGAAAAGGCATAACAAGCTTCATTTCAAGCACCAGATGGTTCTGAGGTTCCGTACGATCTTTCCCATTGATTTTCCATATAGCCCTGGAAGCACTGCATTCAGGATCGGGCAAGCTCCTGCACTGATGGCGTTTTCTTATTTTATTTATTATTTATATATTCATTTCACTTTTTCAATTAATTCACCGCTCCATTCCGAGACCCAGGGGCGAGTGTGTGTGCCGAGAAAGTCCCCTTACATTTCACTACGGGCGAGACCCAGGCACCGTGTGCAAAGTGCCAACCTTCGCATTTAGCCATCCATTATTGAGCAAACAGAGTCCTGTCTGTCTCCAGTGCTTTGGGCCAGCAATTAAATATATCAGCCACTGCATACCAGTGGGAGGGGGACGGCGGACCCCCGGCTGTGGGCGGGTGTGTGTATGTCTATGTGTGTGTTTTTCGAGGTGGGGTGGGGGGGCAGACTCATGAGAGCGGTCTCAATAAAATATTGATGCTGTTAATTGAGGCTTTAGGTTGTTCATGGTCGATAGTGCCGTTAGCCGAGGGAAGTCTTAAGGTGGGCCGGAAGGTGGGCTGTGTGCATGTGGCGTGTAAATTGCATGTTATACATTGTTAAATATGTGTAATAGCATGTTACACGCAGACATAGCAAAGACGTAAATGGCTGTACAGACAATACCGTACATGGCAGCATAAACAGCCGACGTGGCTGAACGAACGTAGGCCCAGATATCACAGACAGACCGGCTCTTAGACATAAAGGTACCGTAAAGGGTTCTTTGGTGAGATGCCGAAGCAGTGGATCTGTGATGAAACTCTCGACTGAAGGCGAGACATGCCAGTGGTCAATCATGCACTGGCCGGTTTTGAGATTTTGGGCAGTTTGGCTCATTGTGCTCATGTATTCTTTCAGATTACAAGAGCGGGAAACATCCAGAAGAGACCTGTAGGTGTTGATGTGTGTCAGAGTTTAGAATTACAGGTGAAACTGAATAAGAGCTGTTAGTGACTGTTAGATGGAGATCTATGATGGTAGTCTATTAGAGAAAGTTGGAGAAGTGTTGAGTGTTTTAGAGCAGATATTGTATGTTTTAGGAAAAGTGTTAAGTGTTTTAGGTGAAGTGTTCAGTGTTTTAGGTGAAGTGTTGAGTGTTTCAGAGTGGATATTGTGTGTTTTAGGAGAAGTGTTAAAAGTTTTAGGAGAAGTGTTGTGTGTTTAGGGGAAGTGTTGAGTGTTTTAGGTTGGATATTGTGTCTTTTAAGAGAAGTGTTCAGTGTTTTGGGAGGAGTGTTGAGTGTTTTAGGGTGGACATTGTGTTTAGGAGATGTGTTGAGTTTTTCAGGAGAAGTGTTGAGTGTTTTATGGTAGATAGTGTGTGTTTTAGAAGAAGTGTTGAGTGTTTTAGGAGCAGTGTTGAGTGTTTTAGGATAAGTGTTGTGTGTTTAGGAGAAGTGTTGTGTGTTTCAGGAGAAGTGTTGAGTGTTTCAGGAGAAGTGGTGAGTGTTTCAGGAGAAGTGGTGAGTGTTTCAGGAGAAATGCTGAGTGTTTCAGGAGAAGTGTTGAGTGTTTAGGAGAAGTGTTGAGTGTTTCAGGAGAAGTGTTGAGTGTTTTAGGAGAAGTGTTGTGTGTTTAGGAGAAGTGTTGTGTGTTTAGGAGAAGTGTTGAGTATTTAGGAGAAGTGTTGAGTGTTTAGGAGAAGTGTTGAATGTTTAGGAGAAGTGTTGAGTGTTTTAGGAGAAGTGTTGAGTGTTTTAGGGTGGATATTGAGTGTTTTAGGAGAAGATACATCCAAATCATGGAATTCCAGTGTTCCAGTCACATCCACTGCCACAGTGAATTCCAGCGTGGTACCGTGATAGGATGCCACCTGTGCAACAAGTCCAATCGTGAAATTTCCTCCCTACTAAATATTCCACAGTCCACTGTCAGTGGGAATGTTCAGGAACGACAGCAGCTCAGTTATGAAGTGTTAGACCATGTACAATGACAGAGCGGGTCATCAACTTTCTCAATCGCTACAGACCTCCAAACTTCAGATCAGCTAAAGTACCATGTGTAGAGAGCATTGTACATACGTACATTGAAAAGCTCTCTCTCTCTCTCTCTCTCTCTCTCTCCCTCTCTCTCTCTCTCTCTCTCTCTCTCTCTCTCTCTCACTCCCTCTCTCTCTCTCTCTCTCTCTCTCTGTCTCTCTGTCGCTCTCTTTCTCTCTCTCCCTCCCTCTCTCTCTCTCTCTCTCTCTCTCTCTCTCTCTCTCTCTCTCTCTCTCTCTCTCTCTCTCTCTCTCTCTCTCTCTCTCTCTCTCTCCCTCCCCAGCTCTCTGGCGTCAGCTCTCTACAAGTGGCAGCTTTAATTTGGAGAAAGAAAAACAGCTTGGAGTGAATATTGATTTCAGAAGTGCTTGTGTGCCTCTAAAACCAGCAGCATGGCAACCTGCAGTCTTCAATTAGGCGGCCACGTGTAGGTGTGTGTGTTTTCATTTGGGCTCCGTGTTCAGTTGAAATGATACATTAAAGACTGTGTTTTACTTCAATCAGACTCAGAAAATACACACTCACACCCTGCAATGTCTGCTGTTGACGCTCAGCGATTTTACACACACGCACTTGGGCTAAATCCATCGCGTAATTACACTCGTGTTCTGTTTCTTTGAACCCCACGCCGCCGTCTTTTACACCTCTTACTTCGGGAGGATGTATCAACACGTTGCTTGGAATTTGGTTCAGATAAACTAATCTATATCTCGATACTACACTCGTAGCTAATTGAAAACATGGAGAAGGTTCATAGAGAATATTAGCAGCCCCAAATATGACCTGTTCCGGTTCCTTTCAGACGAACTCAGAGCGTACGGTTACATACTGGCATACGTGTTGAATTGCAGAGTGCAGAGGCTTATTAATAAACAGATACATATGAGTGTAAGACATCTATTAGCTCTTACTGCATAATTAACCTGTGTGGTGTATAGGTATTTGGAGTTATTTGTAATTCATCGTATTATTTTTTATCATCGCATTATAACTGCCTTATAAGCTATAACTTCACAGTCTACTAATGAGCTTTTGCTTCAAAATTGTGTAACTAAGTAGAAATTAGAAAATGAAATGAATGAATAAATTAATAATTCATAAATTTATAAAGAGCCAATCAGAAATGTAAATGTTAATACATAATAGCTAATTATAGAATGAAGTGGGTATATATATATATATATATATATATATATATATATATATATATATATATATATGTATATTATATTATATATTGCATATATATATTATATATTGCATATATGTAAATGAAACAGCAGTGACTGCCTTGCTCAGGTTTATATGCAGAGTGTGTTGCAGTACTGGGAAGATGAAAGTTTGGAAAAGTTTTAATGCATGTTGTTTTAACAGAATGGAACTTTTTATGTAATATTCCAGTGGGATTTTGAATTTGTAATGTTTGGGTTATGGATGGAGCTATAAGGTTGAGCACAGATGATGGACTTAACAAGCTTCATAAATTTAGAAATTATGTATATATATATATATATATATATATATATATATATATATATATATATATATATATATACATACATATACATACATACATACATACATACATATATGAGTGTGTGAAAAGTGCTTTGCTAGTCTAACGCTATTTAATCTAGAAACTTTTTGAACGAATGATTCTGTCAGTCAAAGTAACTTTTGGAGTTGTTTTTAGGTTAGACCTTATTTTTTAGGTTGTTCCAGTGAAGCACTTTTTACAGATATGTGTATTGGCTTATAGAGTTGTAGTGTTGAGCAAAGTTATTCAGCTCAACCGAGGCCTTACCCAAACAAGCTTGGTGCTAACATAACATTACACGGTTCAAAACTGGCATTTTCTTTGCTGTAGGTAATAACAGGTGCATATACCTGCTTTAGATGGGGGATTTGTATAGCTTTGGTGTGTCAGTTTATAAAAAAAATAATAATAATAATAATTGAAACTAACTAGAAAAAAGAATTTCCTGAGAACAGAGGGATTATGCTAATTGTTGCTAGCCAATTGCTAAAAATGAATGGGAGTCTTTAGGAGGAACAGGGGATGAGTAAGCGACACATAGAAGAGTGCAGGTCAGTATGACTGTGGACTAGAGTTTTGGGATCTGCCCTGAGTGAGTACATACAGTAGATACAGTAGGGTTTAAATGGGGGAGTAAATGAATGGCACTCTATGCGAGGATCGGGTGATTGGGTGGGGAGGAAGAACAGATGAGTGCACGCCAGACCAGCATTGTGCACAGACGTGTGTCCTGAGCTAGTGTATGAGAAACTGTGTCTGACAATCAAAGAGATGTACAGGAAATCGAGAAAAACATGTATCTCCATTTTTGTTGAATTTTACTTTTATGCCTCATTTGATCACATGAGCTGCTGTTTACACTGTGTGGAGATTTCATGAAGAATGGGCCAATGGAAATGACCCAAAACCTCTTGGAAAGATGTCTGGTTCCATTGACTTCCATTCAAATTAAATGAGGTTTTTGGCCTCCCCTGTAAAGTTGCCATTTTGGAGATACCTGTTTTTCTTTGGACAGCGATGATATAGGCATGCACTTTTTTCAGCCTATTCATTCTTAATAGAAAAAAAAATCAGAATTTACGGATGTTTTTATGAAAATGGTACAACGGATCCAAAAGCTGTATACAGGCAAACCATTCCAGAACATTCTGGACTTGTAATGGTGTCAATATTTTAAAAACTGGAGGACTAGTCAAGGGGACGAAATGCGTGGGGCAAGAAGTAGACCGTCGGGTAACTCCACTGTGCGTTGCCCAATCGCTAATTACACCGTCCACGGTCTGGAACAGTACATTCCACTTTTCCTGCATATGCAAAATGCTAAATCATCTCTCCGCCCCTCCAGTCAGTGACATTTACGTAGAGCCATGTTTTTCCCTCTACAGTTTTCACCCAGTTTGCTGAACGCCAGTGGAGCACACTCGTTTAAACTCTCATTAAACCTCTTAGTCACTTACATTGTCATTACACCCTTTTAAATGTTTTCATCTCTGGTTTTCACCGGCTTTCTGTTCTGTCCCTTCCCGCTCGGGGACAGGCTAACCGCAGTCTGCGTCTCTCTCTATCCCATAAAGCCGGGCTAGAAGTGGTTCTGAT
The DNA here is from genome assembly GCA_024036415.1 of Prochilodus magdalenae. Taxonomy (NCBI): domain Eukaryota; kingdom Metazoa; phylum Chordata; class Actinopteri; order Characiformes; family Prochilodontidae; genus Prochilodus; species Prochilodus magdalenae. Next base: position 148,023 of record JAMWET010003396.1, on the reverse strand, counting down.
CTGTGGATTATGCTGGAAATGCTCCTCGCTGAGAGGATGGCACATGTAGAGGCATCACGCAGACACGCTCGGCTCATGTAGTCCTCTGTCCCCGCAGTTTTAGGAAGACACGGCTCTAATGCAGACATTAGTAAACCCCTGCCATCGCGGGCACAGAATGACACGGCACGACTCCCAGCCCTAACTCCTACAAAGCGCTTAAATATCTTAAGATGTGTAATGCATAATTGAGGTGAATTCTGTAGTGTGGGCGATGTATTCCCAGGCTGGCTGTGGGTGTAACTCTCTCTGTGTGTGTGTGGGCACTTGCTGGCAGGCAACCTCTCTCTTAACACACTTTACCAAACAATGTAATGTGAGTGTTAAGGAGCATCGGGGGTGGACGTGGGAAGGGTGTGGTCTGTACACTGCTGCCTTGTTGTGGGGCAAAGCACACTGTAGATGTTTTTATTCCTATCAGTAATTTAAGACTAGTTTGTTTTATTGATTACTGTATCGTTAAGAGAGAGAGAGAGAGAGAGAGAGACACAGAGAGACAGAGAGAGAGAGAGAGAGAGAGAGAGAGAGACAGAGAGAGAGAGAGACAGAGAGAGAGAGAGAGAGAGTGAGTATGTGTGCCTGGAGACACTGAGAGAGAGAGAAAACAGTCAAGCAATGCATGTTTATTCCTGCCAAAGTGCAACAAGGCCGTGATGTAGAGTGCCTCTAGTGGCAGGCCTTTGTATTACACATTGCATTTCACAGCCTTAGTCTTCTGTGCAGGTTTAGCATAAAGGGTTCCATACAGTATCAAAGGAGGTTTGTGTTTTGAACTATAGCACATCACTATTAATTTCATTAAATAAAATAATAAATAAATCAATTAATCAATTACTTAGTTAATTAATATTATATTAAATAAATAAATGAGCCACACTTAATTGGCATGTTTATTTTCCATAATAGAGAGATTTTTAGAGTTTAGAATTTATCTGTTTTGTTTTCTGCATTGAACCCTTCCATACCAGCTACACACTAGTGAACACACTTGCCCAGAGCGGTGGGCAGCTTTATCCACAGTGCCCGGGGAGCAGTTGGGGGTTCGGTGCATTGCTCAAGGGCACTTCTGTCCTGTCCTGTCAGTTCAGGGAATCGAACCCATGACCCTCTGGTCCTCTTGCCTCCAGCCAATGAATGCCCAAGCAACTCAGTTATAGCTGACTAAGGCTAATTATGATTATGATTAGACTGTAATTATATGAAGCTGTGTTATGTATGGTCCAAAGAATGAACAGATGGACAAACAATGATGGTGTATGGGTAAAGGACTGAGGCGCTGACCACGGTGCCTCCACACACGGATTCGTTGGGCGTCTCCACCAAGACTAAAGCGGGACTCGTCACTGAAGATGACCCGCTGCCATTCTGAGTCACTCCATGACAGTCTGGTACGACACCACTGCAGTCTTTGGTGACGGTGACGTGGTGTTAAGGACAGTCGTGGTAACGGTCTGTGTGCATGTAGTCCTGTGTGGTGCAGCCGTCTGCCGATGGTGCTGCACTAACAGGAGGACTCATGGAGGAAACCACTGCATGGTGGATGTTGAGTCAGTCAGGTACAGAGATGAGGCCCATCCTACTTATATCACATGCTTGGCCGAACTTGAAACTTGGGTCATTAGCATGTCCCACCATGTCAGGCCTACACACCAAGTTTCAGTCCTGTTGGTTGATTCCTTCTGGCTGTAGCTATTTGTACAACTGTCTTATTGATGATGACTGCACAAACACAGATATTCATAGGAAGTACCTGTAATCTCAAACACACCTCAAAATGGGTGTTAGATGAATGAGATCTGTAAATGTTAAGTGATCCTAGGCCTTTTCTATGGTCCATTATTTAAAAATAAATAATTATTTAATTTAATAATAATTATTAAACACCAAAAAACATGGAAAGCTTTGTTCCAGCAGTGAGATACTACACAGATATTGTCGTATTAGAGTCAGGTTGTCAGGGAAAGATGAAGTGTGTAAGAAACAGGGCTGATAGCATTTTGCTCCAGCCATTGCACCCTTGAGCAAGGCACTCAACCCCAAGGCGCTCCGGAGGGAACGGTAATAAAAAAAATAATTGTGATAAAATATCGCCCGCAATAAAACTCAGTGGGAAAGTCAGGATTACAGGTGTGAAACACTCGTCCATACAACCCCACTATCCACGCTCCGTGCAGGTCTGCAGCCCGAGTGACCAGAAGATGCTTCACGACATTAAGAATCTTTCACGAACGACAGTGGTCAGCCCTCGCTAAGCCTCTACGCTGACCCGATATGCTCCAGTACACTCCCCACATTATTCCCAGTCCAGGAGATTTGTCTCCTGAGCTGGGACACGATAAGGCTCTAATGGCTGCTCATCTGTTCGCTGCCCCCTTAATTTCCAGCACCTTAATGTATCCTGATCTTAAAGTGTTCTTAAGGATGCGGCGGAGGGGGTGACGAGGGGTGATGAGCACGCTGTAAATTGATTATCTGTTTTTGGGAACGCGCCACTGCCCACTGATTCTATCAGCCAGCCTGTCAAGGCCTGCGCTGTTTCCATTCCGTTGGGTTTAACGAGGGATCCGTGTGCGTTCTGTTACCGCCTCGGTACAATTGCATTTGTCAGCATGATCCTTTTTAAGTGCATTTCAATTAGAGCACGATTCTCTTATTCCATTACACCCCCCCTCCCACCCCCTCGTCCTAACGCACCACCGCCAGAACAAGCCGCGTCTAATGTACACAATTTAATTTCCTTAATTGAGCTATCGCATGTTTTTCATATCCTAATTCCTACAATAATCTTTGATTCCGACACCCGCCGTGCCCCGGCTCTAATGAAAGGGGGCAGCCTGAAAACATCTGTTAGGAGCGAGATCTAATCAGCCGGGTAACATCTGCATTTATGAGACTGGGAGCCGCCCGCACGGGCCCTCCAGCATCTCTGGCCAATTATCCTCAGCAGCCGCTGAAAGAGGAGCTATTAATATGGAAGTACTCGTGGAAGTGCTCGCCTCTCACTGACGACCGCAGGCCCGGCTTTGTCTGAATGTTGAGACTTGCTTGTGGAGACGCTGCGCCACAAATCTTCTTTAAATATGTGGATCTTGGGGTTCTTTGTTCTTTGTGCAAGTTGTTTGCGCTGGAGCTTTTCTAAGAACAGGAGAGGATGGGTTGCAAAGTCAGTGTGTCTCCTGGAGCACAGCTCTTGGACTGGCTGTACTTGTGAAAGTATCTTTCCAGCATGTCTGAAGTTCACAGCCTGAAGATGAGGAACGAGGCGGTAGCATGGTGGTGGAGTCGGTAGAGTTTCACAGCCAGCATGGTCCGGATTCGATTCCCAGCTGCGATGTCCTGGGTTCCCTCAGTGTGGCATTTACCTGTTCTCCCAGTGTCTGTGAGGGTTTCCTCCACCAGCTGCTCCAGGTGCTTTCCTTCCACAACCCAAAGACATCAGGTGAACAGGAGATGCTAAATTGCCCTCGCCAGGTGTGAATGTGAGAGTATGTGCTGGTTTCTGCCCTGTGATGGACTAGCAGCCTGTCCAGGGTGCTTCCTTGGTTCTGCCCAGTGAGCGCTGGGATAGGCCTTAGCATTCCATGTATTCCATGCAGCGTAGAAGATGAATGAATGAAAGATGAGGAGGTTAGTTTGGAACTGGAGCTGCAAGGCTAATGCATCATGGCACTTTGGACCACAGCGATGGTAAACTATGTATATGAGATCCACAGCTGTCAAAGCTCAGTCAAAACTTGAGGAAAACAACCCTCAGTGATAAGGCTAATTACTACTAGCATCTGTGTAGGATTCCACTAGCATGTTAGCGCTAAGCTAGCAGCAGTTTAAATGGACATTTTCCGGTTGTTCTTGAATAAACACAGCTCCTTTCAGGGACTGTGTCTGTTTAGCATAGCTTTAGTAATTAATAGCGATTAGTTCAAAGTGCAAATTCATAAACATGACTGAACTTTCTCTGTTTTGGTGTTGTAAGCTATGCGGGATTCAGGATTGCTTCCCCCCAAAGGGAGACATTATGCTGATCTGATATACAAATTTCATTTGTTAACACTTTACATTAGGTGCTAGCAAACTAGCAACACACTGGTTAAGATGAAGTAACAATGGAGAGTAAAGAGGTATGAGATGTTAACTTAGCATTCGTTAACCACAGTTAATGTATTGCTTCGTTAGCGTTAGTTAGTCAACCATACATGTTCATTCAGAAGGTCTGTTATTAAAGTTTAGTCTCTGCATATGGACTGTACAGACTCGGCACAGGATGGTATATTTGGAAATATAAAAGATCTTAAAGTGCTACTACACATTCGTCCAGTTCCAGATGTGAGGAACGTTTGTTTTTCCAGCATCTGGGTTCTTAATATAATCTCAATTAGCCTTGCTTGTGTTACTGTATAACACGCAGTTAATGTACAACACACCCAATGAACAGAGCTATGTTGCGTAGCCATAAACGCTAATACCCACCATCGGCTCTGGCTGATCCACTTCACCTGTGGATGCTTTCCCCAAACCATTCCTTTCCGAAGTAAAATGATTTCTTTACATCACTAATACGGGCCACTGAGATCCTGGTAGGCCTGCCTAAACCACATCACTGCACCATACGGGAAGTCCATGTAGCCCCCTGCTGTGACCTTTCCGTTGGGTTCCTCCTCAAATATCGCCTGGTGGCATCATCCACCGCCGTCGCCACACTCTTGCCCAGATCGGGTGGCGCAGAGAGCGCTTAGAGTCCAGTCAGGCATATTTCAGTCACATCCAAATCCAAACCTACACCCTGCAGACTGATCTGACGCTGTGAGCGAATGGCCAGCAAGAGTGAATGGGAATGTCTTGGTTGCAGCTGAATCAGAACAAAGCCACTGTAGAGAAACTTTACAGATCAGATATTAGAGTCCACACATCACCAGTCAGTACTTACAGTTATTCATAATTCTGTATAATGTAAGTGTTACATTTATAGCAGTTATTAAATCACACTTTGCATTAAGGATGTCTACATAACACATTCATAACGTTTTACATAAACACTTCATAACACATTCATAGCGTCTTACATAAAGACATTTTAACATTCATAAAGTTTTACATAAACACTCATAAATTACATTTTTAACATTTCATGCGTTCTTACAAAAGGGACATTCATAGCTCCTTACATAAAGTTTTACATAAACACTCAACACATTCATAACGTTTTAAATAAACACTTCATAACACATTCATAGCGTCTTACATAAAGACTTTTTAACATTCATAACGTTTTACATAAACACCCATTAACACATTCATAATGTTTTACATAAACACTTCATAACACATTCATAGCATCCCACATAAACACTTAACACATTCATAATGTTTTACATAAACACTTCATAACACATTCATATCATCCCACATAAACACTTAACACATTCATAATGTTTTACATAAACACTTCATAACACATTCATAGCATCCCACATAAACACTTAACACATTCATAATGTTTTACATAAAAGCTTCATAACACATTCATATTGTATTAAATAAACACTTCATGACACATTCATAAGATTTTACATAAACACTTAACACATTCATAGCGTCTTACATAAACACTTCATGACACATTAATAGCATCTTACGTAAAGACAACACATTCATAACGTTGTACATAAAAGCTTTATAACACATTCATAGTGGCTTACATAAACATTACATGCCACATTCCTAGCGTCTTACATAAACACATTCATAACGTCTTATATAAAGGCTACATAACACATTCATAACATCTTACATGAAGCTTCCTGACACATTCCTGACACGTTCCTAACACCTTAAATAAACACTTCATAACACATTGATAAAATCTTACATAAACACTTTATAACACATTCATAACAGCTTACATAAACACTTCATAACACATTCATAATGTCTTACATAAACACTTCATGACACCTTCATAACATCTTACATAGTTTCTTAAGAACACAATTCTTCATAAAATATTCATAAACACTTCATAACACATTCATAACGTTGAATCAACATTCACAATGTATACATCATTTCTGTAATATTGATATGGATATTTTAGTGAGTTATTAGTGTAAATGACAGAACTGTGGAACAGCAGCTGATTATTGACTCAAGTATCTTTAATAAGTGTACATGTATCATACACATAGTGTCCATAATGCAGCATAAACATTAAAAGCTGGTCTTCATGTAGAAGTGATGATGCATCACCAGGGTCTGTGCGGTCTGTGCTGTTCAGCAGCCGGTGATGTTTTAGTGGTCATCTCGTAGGAGAGGAATGAACTCATGACCTGAAGCCAGTGTGGAAAAGTTTACTGTAGCTGTAGTGTTTAACATACGTGATTGGACCAGGGGTGCCCGAACATCTGCACACAGCTGCAGCTGAATAATAAAAAGGGTTACATTTTTAAATATGAATCAGAAGCTTTTGTCGAGATGTGTTTGTGCCTGCTGGGAGGAGGATCTGCTAACTCAAGCCAGTCCTGAAGCTGCCCTTTGTGTCTGGAGTGACTCTCGCTGTGCTGTCGGAGTTCATGAGTTCACTTTGGAAATAGAAGTGCCGGGAAGGAGGAATGCCCACCACTGTTTATTTTATTGAAGCTTACAAATGTCATTCATTACGCGGCTCAGGGCAGGTCTTGGGGTTTTTTGCTTGCTTGGCGGGACCGCACCCCGTCTCTGCTAATCACTGCTGTGTTTCCGTTGTCTTGTGGCCGAGCTGCTAACCGTCCCGGGAATAAAACTCACATGGAGCCACAACGAAGGCTCTATTCATGTGGCTGGAGTGATATTTGTTTCTGATTATGAGACATGATTCTGTTTCTCTTTCTGTCTCGGTCTCTCTTTCTCTTTCTGTCTTGCTCGTCCTCTGCTCCCTCTTCATCATCTTCGTGTCTGGGAAGCGTTTTCGGATGATCCCCGAGTTCTCCCTGCAGTCAAGCTGCATAAACTTCCACCCAAAGTGTGGAAAGCCTTTCTGTTCTGGGAGAGAGACGTATCGACACACTTGGTTTGGGATATTTAATGAGCTGTGAGTTCATACAGTGGCATGCAAAAGTTTGGGGACTCCAGGCATGGTGGTGCAGGAGAGCCCACCGTTGCCTGCCAGCAAGAAGGGTCTGGGTTTGATATCTGGCTGAGGTTTCCGTGGCGGGGCTTGGGGGTGGTCCTTTGTTTGTGGAGATGGCATGTTCTCCCTATGTCTAAATGAAATTCCTCCAGATGCTCACGCTGCCAGGTCAATTGGAGATGCCAAATTGCCCTTTGGGTGCCCTTTAGACGGCCTAGCCAGGGTGCTACCTGCCTTCTGCCCAGTGATTGCTGAAAATGCCTGGCGACCGTTCTTAACACCACGTCACCGTCACCAAAGACTGCAGTGGTGGCGTACCAGACTGTCATGGAGTGACTCAGAATGGCAGCGGGTCATCTTCAGTGACGAGTCCCACTTTAGTCTTGGTGGAGACGCCCAACGAACCCGTGTGCGGAGGCACCGTGGTCAGGAACAAGAGGAACGGTTCGTCGTCACACGTCCATAAGACCTGGTGTCCCTCCACCTCCACCCCTACCGCACCATCTGCAGGAACTGTGTGAGGATGTTCAAGCTGCATGGGATGGATTATCACAGGACTCCATTAGGAACCTCTACAGCTCCATACCGAGACGTCTGGCGTGTTGGGTTAGCAAACACGGCGGCCCGACGCCATACTGAGAGACAGACTTCTGTATGTGTAGCTCAATAAATATTGATCATATCAGTCTACATTTATCACCAGTTATTGATCCTGGTCACCTTTATCTTCCTTCCCAACACACCTGCACTCCCACACCTCCTTCTGGGTGCAGCTGGTCGGTTGATGATGAGGGTATAACTCAGATATTCGGACTCATGAACATCACAGTGTTTACTTTCAGGACGCTTCAGCAGAAACTTCTTTTTGTCTCATCCCTCCGC
>JAMWET010003396.1:55000-132500 GCA_024036415.1 Prochilodus magdalenae | reverse complement strand
ATCATTCTATATTGTAGAGTGATGGTTTTATCCTGTAGGGAGGCTGTTCTGTCGTGTAGAGAAACTGTTCTATCCTGTAGAGTGACGGTTCTATCATGTAGAGAGAGCGTTCTATCCTGTAGAGAGGCAGCTCTATCCTGTAGAGAGGCTGTTCTGTCCTGTAGAGGGACAGTTCTGTCCTGTAGAGAGACCATTCTATCCTGTAGAGAGACTGTTCTCTCCTGTAGAGTGACAGTTCTGTCCTGTAGTGAGACTGTTCTGTCCCATAGAGGGACTGTTCTGTCCTGTAGAGAGACCATTCTATCCTGTAGAGACTGTTCTCTCCTGTAGAGTGACCGTTATGTCCTGTAAAGTGACCGTTCTGTCCTATAGAGTGACCAGTTTGTCCTGGAGAGGCCATACTGTCCTGTAGAGAGACTGTTCTGTCCTGTAGAAATAATATACCCTGTACAGAGATCATACTGTTATGCAGAGAGACTGTATTGTCCTAAATAGAGATTTCACTGTCCTGTAGAATCATCGTTCTGTTCTGTTGAGTGGCTGTCTTGTCCTGTAGACAGATCACTCTATCCTGTAGAGAGATTCTACTGTCCTGTAGAGTGACAGTTCTGTCCTGTTAGGTGACCTTCCTGTTTTGTAGAGAGCTCGTACTCACTAGTAGAGAGACCATAATGTCCTGTAAAGAGATTGTACTGTTCTGTGGAAGGACTATTCTTCCATGTGGATAGATCATATTCTCCTGTAGAGAGACCCTTCTTTTATTTAGAGAGGTTGTATTGTCCTGTAGACAGACCATACTCTCTTATAGAGACTGTTCTGTCCTGTATAGAGGCTGTATTGTCCTGTACTGTCTTGTGGTGTCCTCTGAGTAGTAGTGTGAAGTTCCAGTTGTGAGTAATGAAACACTCCGGCTCGTGTTTGTGTTTGGAAACCGTATTTTTAACTTCTGAATAATCTACATTCATGTACACATGTCCCATCCCACCGAGGAGCGGTGAGACGGAACAGAATGGAGCAGTCAGGCCATAACCCTGTGGGGTAGAGGGGCTAGAAGAGCTTTGGGTGAGCCGCACACAAACACACCTCTGCTGTTCCACAGCCTAACGGATGAGGTGCGCTGGGCCGAGCTGTCAGAGCCCCCGGAGAAATGAGAGAGGCTTTTCTCAACCCAGCCAAAGCTGGAGGATTGTTCTAAATTTGTTTGGGTTTGGGCGGTCTCGGTCTTAATGAGGTGTCTGAGAGGCCTGACTCTCTCTCTCTCTCTCTCTCTCTCTCTCTCTCTCACACACACACAAATCTAAGAAATGTGAATGTACAGTTGTAAATATATTTTATGGTAAATAGGTACACAGATATTCAGACACACTGTAACAGTATTGTGTATGTGGGTGGGCAATGTTTTATATATATATATATATATATATATATACTGTATATATATATATATATATATATATATATATATATATATATATATATATATATATATAAAATGCTGTTGCAGTGTGTGTCTGTATCTGTTTCAGATAGTATATATGTACACCTAAGAGAATAGCTCCAACCAGAAGAAAGTATGGGAGTGCAGGTGTGTTGGGAAGGAAGATAAAGGTCCTAATGGTGTCCTGTGAAAATCCATCCCATGCAGCTTGAACATCCTCACACAGTTCCTGCAGATGGTGTGGTAGGGATGGAGGTGGAGGTACACCAGGCCTTCTGGACGTGTGACAACACACCGTTCATCTTGGTGCTGACCACGGTGCCTCCACACACGGATTCGTTGGGCGTCTCCACCAAGACTAAAGCGGGACTCGTCACTGAAGATGACCCGCTGCCATTCTGAGTCACTCCATGACAGTCTGGTACGACACCACTGCAGTCTTTGGTGACGGTGACGTGGTGTTAAGGACAGTCGTGGTAACGGTCTGTGTGCATGTAGTCCTGCGTGGTGCAGCCGTCTGCCAATGGTGCTGCACTAACAGGATGACTCATGGAGGACACCACTGCTCTCTGGATGTCCACAGTCATGGCTCTTGGGTCACTCAGCACGTGTTCTCTCTGTCTGTGGTTCGTGAAGGTTTCCCAGATTCTTCTTGTCGCCGCTGCGTGCCTTTTTCTATCCCCTGCTGCCAGCAGTGTACTATGGTAGTATCTGAATGAACCTTCCCATTTTCTGGAGCCCTATGGTGCGACACCTTTTCCACTCTTCCAACTTCTCAAACTGCTTTCGGACTCTTCTCTGAGGCTGACGTCACTTGCAAAGGATGCTATCAACACCAACAGCATCAATCAGAATGGAAGGAAAAATCTGCAGTCAAATAACTAGCTAACTAACTAGCTAACTAAATAAATAAATAAATAAACACACACAGTTTGAATCACTTTGAAACTGATTCATAAGTGATATCATGTTTAAGTCTAAGCAATTCTGATATGTGCTGCCTTGCTATCTTGCACTTCAGCAGCACCAGCGCTAGGTGCTCAAAAAGGTATGTGCATACATTCCTGCATTCCCACATCTCTGTCTTCATGGAGCGTCTCAGAAGAAGACACGCTGTCCCCTCAGCCTTGATCGCCCTCTTCGGCCTGCCGTGCACCACGAGGGTGATGGAATTAGTGCCGCATACCGGTGGTCTCCTTTCTGGCTCCATACAGCTTTTTATAGCGAATGCATTAGAGCCTGTTCCACACGCATGCAGGCAGCGCCGGGCCTTCTGAGGGTCGGCTTGCCCTGATTCTCTCTCGTCTGCTCTGTGAATATCAGTTTACTCTCTTAATGGTTTGTCAGTTTGAGCACTTGATGTTTAATGAATTTGCGCCGCCGTCTTCCCTTCTTCTTAAAAATATCTAATAGCTGCTGAATAATGCGTGTGACACCCTGGCGTTTGAGACAGAATGAAAGCAGAACAGCGGTGATCAAACGAGGAGGCTTGTTCCGGGTCAGGTTTGGGAAGTGTCTGCGATGGAGTGACTCCAGAGAGAAAGAGCAGAGACTCGTTCCCACAATGCCATGCTTTCCCTCTTAGCTCCGCAGTTGTTCTCGGCGTGTTAGAAACTTTATGCTCTCCTAATATTTCATAACTCGCGTCTGAAGATCTGCTTTCACTTTAGGTCTCTGTGGCTAGCTAGCCAACTGTTCAGGCTTTGATACTGGTGTCCTAAAAAAAAAATTAGCCAAGCGTGAATTATTGCTAGGTCTGGAAGTCGAGATCCTGACTTTGTGGCAGTGAAATGAGACCGTGCACTGGATTAATTCAGCCATCAGCTCACTTTCTATTGTACACTCATCATCAGAAGAGTAGTTGCACAGATAGCTGCACCCAGAAGCAACCAACCGAATGATCGGAATGAAGCTTGGTGGGTAGGATGGGCATGGTGAGACAGGCTAATGATTCAAGTTTAATGGTCAGCTGCGCATGTGAAATAAGCAAGGACTGGTCTTATCGTTGTATCTGACTGACCCAACATCCACAATGGTGGACGTTCAACAAGCAGCAAGTCTGAGTAGAGCTTGATTGCATATCTACACAATAGCTTACGCAACCCATTTGAAGGGATGGGGAGTAATTGGAAAACCGTCATGTGAAACTCAGGGGGAAAAATGAATCATGAATTATATGGCACATGGGAATAAACCCACCCAACAACAGCTCACTCCCCTGTGACTGGAACGTACCTAATAGCATGTAGTACCTCCATGAGCACCAGTAACAGCTGGGACGGGATCGGGCATGGACTGTACCAGTCTCTGGATGTAGCCACATCAGTGTTCAGACACTCTACCATTAAAGGACTGGTCAGGTGGTCCAGATTTGGTGGAGGCCTTCCCTGGCACAGTTCCCCCTGGCTGGGATTGTATCCAGTGGTAGACCCGTAGACCGTAAACGCTTCCATACACATGCAGATTCAGCTACTTCCTTCACACTGGATATTCTATAAGCGTCATTGTTACTGGGATGTTGTTTCCTATGGGTGGGTACGCGGCAGTCAGTTGTACCTACTGAACAGCCTAAGCAGTGTGTGTTGGACGTGTGAGGTAGGGTTTATGTCATGTGTAGAGGATGTGAGAAGTTGGACCACCTATAGCCACTAAATAAATAAATAAACAGGCGAGTAAATAAATAATTAAAGAAGCTAAAGCCGCTTGTCGTCCGTGTCTTTGGTGCTTCTTTCCTCCTCTACATCTCCAGCTCAGTTTAGAAAAGTGTTCTCGCTGCTGTTCGGCTACGGCAGCCGTGGCTATCAGCGCTACTTTCTCTGACAAGTGTCAAAATGACAGAAACTTTTTGCACTTCTTCTGGGTGTTCGTCTTCTTCCTCTTGTTCTCTCCTGGCCACATTCCCTCGCTTTCTCTCTCTGTCACTATCCCTGATGCATATGCATGCTGTGGGCTTATTCAGCTCGTGGCCGTGTGCTTGTGTGTTCCTTTATATCGTGTGAGCTATAGGCCTGTCTCTCTCTCTCCCTCTCCCTCTCTCTCTCCCAGGCGAGGGTACGCTCACCGTAGGGTGCCGTACTCGAGCAGTGCTTTAAGAAATACGTTTCTGTTTGAGGGGGCTGATTCTTTTTCCCAGAAGCCCAGTGAGAGGCTTGTGGAGAACAGGACAACGCAAGTGACAACATGGCTATAACACCTGTCTGCTCCCACCGGGGACAGCCGGAGAGAGAGGGAGAGCGAGAGGGAGAGCATTATAGTCACTCTGGTCGCCCCCCACACTCACAAACACGCAGAAACAGCCATTCACAGGATTCCGCTGGCAGAGCTGTGGCAGCTCAGTGGGGAGATGTCAGGTATGACACGATGGACATACCTGGACATCACCTAGGCAGTGTTGTAATCCCTACACTCCTGCAATGTGTCTGCATCTAGTCATAGCCTACTAAGTTTGACTGCCGTATCTCTGCAGGTGTGTAGGTGAGATATGCTGAATACCAGACTGTTTGGCGAATGTCACTGCTACTTTCAAAATAACGAGCTCCAGAAAATGTGCTCCTCGTCTATTCAGGCCCAAAATAAAACTAACCTTTGAGACAGAATGAAAGCAGAACAGAACCTTTATTATTCAGTATGATTGGCTGACTGGTATGTAATTACAGACTGCTCTGCGAAAATTATCTTGGCCAGTATAATTAGCTGGTAATGACAGTAATAATGTTGTAGTTGTACAAGTTTTTTTGTTTTTTTACTTTATTTTCAGTTATTTTATTTATTTAATTTTTTTAGTAGTGATTTTAGTAAGACGAGTATTCTCACTGTATTGGCAGATTTCTTAAAATAAGCAAAATTATCTTAAAATGACAGAATAAGCTTGAAAAAAAATTTAAAAATTATCATACAGAAATCCCAAACCCAGACTTATAACATATAATCAACTAGATGTAGTTTTGACGTAGTTACAAAGCCCATAACTTACATAAAATTATATTTTGACAAGTGAAATGATCTTATATCTGGTATACATATTCTAAAACTGTCATACTGAGGTTGTTGTAAGAAGATTTCCAGGACTGTCTCGCTTTTGTGATAAGTGTAAACTAATAAATTTGGTTTAATTTGGTTGATTTCCAGCATGTTTCACCTAAAACATGTAAACAAAAGTCTGAAAATTTGTAATATAACCTTAAAATGACCTTAATACATGCTATTTAAGATACATTACATACAGTAGATATATGACACTTTCACTTACCGAGATACTATGTTTGCAGTGTATGCAGGATTCATGTTAGTAGTAGAAGGTTGTCTAAAAGTCTAGAAGCTACATTTTTGTTAGATGCTAGTACTAAAGATATCTTATTATTTATAAGAGACAAAATTTGGCTTACTAAAATTTACTAAAACGAGTAAAAATGTCTGGAAGTGAGACAAATAACCTTAAATTAGCTTAAAGTTATATAATAATGTGAATTTTCAGATATTTGTGCTTACCACAGTGCACGCAAGATTCATGTTAGTAGAAGAAGCTATTTTAGAACCCACATTTTTTTGCGAAGCTACACATTTCTTGGCGAGATGCTAGTTCTAACAATTTCTTATTAATAGTGAGAAGATTTACATACTAAATTCACAAAACAAAGTAATAAAAGGAAAGGGAAAGGTCTGGAAATCAGTTAAATAATATTATATTAGTTAAAACTAGCCAAATATGAAAAAATTAAGAGATTAACTAGATATAGGATTATTTTACTAACCAAGATGTTGTCATTGCAGTATTTAGGAGATTGATATTAGAAATTTAGGCTAGATGTGACACTTTTGGCAAGATGCTAGTACATTTTAGTTATTAGTGAGAAAATCTGGCTTACTGAAGTAAAAGAAGTAAGAATGGTCTGTAAATGAGTTAAATAACATTAAAACTTGTTTAAAACGCTCTCAATATAAAAATTTTATGTTATATAACTAGATATAAGATGGTTTTATCATTTAAAAATGAGTTCAGTAATCTTAAAATTAGTTTTAAACTTATAATGGGAGCTTATGATATATATCAGCTAGATACAAGATCATTTTACTTACCAATTTATCATTTATGGCAGTGTATTGGTGGTCACCAAATCAGTTCAGGTATTTCCGCCCGTGTTTTACTCAGTGTTATATTTACAGTGTATATGGTTGTACGGTGATCCAGCACCCTCCTGTGCAGAACTGCACCTGCAAAGTTCCAGCTCTCCCCCAGCAGCCTTCTGAGCGTGCAGCGTGTCAGTGAGAGCGCTGCACGTATATCTGACATGATCTTTAAATGAGAGGAAGTGACATGAGGTGCAAAGGCAGTATGTGCGCCATACGGAGGTGTTTTGTGAGCGGCGTCTTTTTCTTCCTCTCTGTTTTTCTATATCACCTTCTTCTCCTGCTGGCATGTTCGCGCAGCTTCGTTCTACTGTCTCCTCTCATCATATTTCATGACTACATTACCTCCGCCACACCGGGCCGCTACTTGAAAGGCCGTCTGGAGGCACGCGGGGCTTACGCGGCGTGCCACGTTGCGTTAAAGAAACGCGCAGGTGCTGGTGCCAATTCATTGGTGATTGTCCCTCGTGGCTCTGCATGGCTGCCGCCAAGTCTTCGTGCACACTCTTAAGCTGCAGATCACCGCAAGTGTTAATCTTCTTATACTTAAGGTATCAGGTTCGCCTTTGATGTCGCTGAACATGTTGACTCCGATCTTGCCCGAGAAGGCAATCCAGACATAGCTGCGCAGACGTGTGTGGGTTTTTCTTTCCTTTTTTTTGTCTGGCTTGGGCTTTTGGGAATCTTCTTTTAGGGGGTGGGGGGTTGTGAAGTTGGGGAAATCAACCCCGTCATTGTCACTGGGAGGGAAATATGAATAAGAGATTGACATGTAAAAACTACACTTGAGTTGTCCTGTTGGAAAATGCCTGCAGTAATGCATGTCTCGAAGCATTTGGCGAGATTGATATTGAAGAGTTGAAGAGCTTGATCGGCTACGAGTTTGGATTGGCCTAAGTGCGGTTTTCCCAAATGCTAATTTCCATTTAATTCCATTACAAGGAAATGACAGCCCTCTTCATGTGATCTAGAGGCTTATAAGCTCACCGGACCACAAAAAGAGTCACCTTGCTTGTTCAAGGTGGCAGTAACTTCAGGCTCCTGCAGATGGCGCTGCACAAGGATGATGGGGCTATCAATCCCTGACGGGATCCATAGATTGGGAAGAGGTGCTACAGTGCAGGGAATGTTTCGTTCCATGTGTGGAAAATGGCTCCAGAGCAGATGTTAATGATTGGCTAAAAGGAGGGACTGCATGTGGGCGTGGCCAAAGACCATAGTGTGAAGGAAGTAGCTGAATCTGCAGGTGTATGGAAGCGTACGGTCATACGGGTCTACCAGCAGTGGATACAATCCCAGTCTACAGGAAATTCTCCTCCTCGGAATTCCTCGGAAATCTGGACCAACTGACCAACGGCATCAATGCTGCCTACCTATACAGTTTCTTAGGCAGCAATGCACCCAATAACCCAAGCCATCCGAATCCAGTGTTTGTTAACGCTGCTAGCTCGGGTTCCTCAGTTTGGCTGTGTAGATGTATTCTTTAATAGCTTACACATCCCATAATACTCTGTGTCAGTGCCGATTCGGTTAGGGGAAAAAATAGAACAGAAGACGCCAGCAGGGACTCAGTGGAGAGCGCTGCCTTCTATAGAGACAGGCAGCAAGGCATTGAGGACACCTGACGTTAAGTTGTGGACACAGCTTGTATCAACCAACCAAATTACTCTAGGGAGCATACAGTGCATAGAACAGCACATGATGGCAGCATACCTGAAATGGTAAGGGCTGTGGTTCAGTCACAGTGCATGGCAAATTGGCAGGAGCTGAGATGAGACTCCATTGATTATAGAAGATCAGACAGTGCAGACTGTGCAAGGGTCATTGTCACCACTAGCCTAATTTGGATGCTATGCTATTGTAAGTCATGACTAGCTAGTACACCCGAAGGCTAAACAACTGGATTGGTTGATGGCTGCTAACTTTGCCTGGTACTAGCCTAGCCAACTGTCTTGCAAAGCGAGCTATCCCTATATTTCTCAAACACATTTAGCCGTGTGGAGCTAGCTGCGTTTAAATTTTGCTGAAATTGAAATTGGGAAAAGGGATCGATGCTGTACTGACCGCTTTCGCTGCACACCGTTCATCAGTCATTCAACCCTGATTCACACAGAGCGTCGTGGCTGTCTGTACCTGTACTCTGTGAACTAACTCTATCCCGTAAGTTTTGGAAGAAACCTATGCCATGGAGTAACGGGAGTGCCTGACTGTTCGAGGTATGGTCTATGACATAATGCTGTCCAAAGAAAAACATGCTTCCCCATTTTCTGACAATATTGACTTTTCTTTGAGCACAGATGCTTATCTTGACACTGTGTAAATTCCGTGGCGATTTGACCAATAGGAACGCTCCAAAATGATCTAGAATAAACCTCTTTACATGAACTTTCTTTGAAAGTAAAGAAGAGTTTTGCCCTGTCCTCTAAACTGTTTGGACAGTGACCATATGTTGACTCATAATATAGAGTAACCATAACTATCTACACTCATCATCAAAAGAACAGCTGCTCCCAGAAGGAGGTGTGGGATTGGGAATGCTGTTGGGAAGGAAGATAAAGGTGACCAGGATCAATAACTGATGATAAATTTAGACTGATATGATCAATATTTATTGAGCTACACATACAGAAGTCTGTCTCTCAGTATGGCGTCGGGCCGCCGTGTTTGCTAACCCAACACGCCAGACGTCTCGGTATGGAGCTGTAGAGGTTCCTGATGGAGTCCTGTGATAATCCATCCCATGCAGCTTGAACATCCTCACACAGTTCCTGCAGATGGTGCGGTAGGGGTGGAGGTGGAGGGACACCAGGCCTTCTGGACGTGTGACAACAAACCGTTCATCTCGGTGCTGACCACGGTGCCTCCACACACGGATTCGTTGGGCGTCTCCACCAAGACTAAAGCGGGACTCGACACTGAAGATGACCCGCTGCCATTCTGAGTCACTCCATGACAGTCTGGTACGACACCACTGCAGTCTTTGGTGACGGTGACGTGGTGTTAAGGACAGTCGTGGTAACGGTCTGTGTGCATGTAGTCCTGCGTGGTGCAGCCGTCTGCCGATGGTGCTGCACTAACAGGAGGACTCATGGAGGACACCACTGCCCGCTGGAGGTCTGTAATGGTGGCTGTTGGGTCAGTCAGGTACAGAGATGAAGCTCTTATTACAGGAAATAGAAGTAATTCAATTTCAATATTTAAATACAAAAAATTTAAATACAGGTATTAAAATCCAGTGGGTCACATGCTTGAATTTCCATGATGCACCTGGATAGGTGTGTACTGTACTGATTCGGAATACTGTCTGACAGTTCAGCTGTGATCATGTTTTCCATACACTGCTGTGAGGTTGAGATGACATGTGTTCCCTGGGAGGTTAACTGAGGGCTCCAGGTAGCAGGGCGTCTTCCCGAGGGCCGCAGGTGGATGTGGCCCAGGAAACAGGCCCTGCTGCTAGGAATGAGACAAGCAGTTTCCCCCTGCAGGTAAACAGGTGAGATTCACTCATCAGTCAAGTTAATAATCAATCCGTCATGGGTTATTCATAAAGGCTGTCCTAACATAGCCAAACAACAGGTGTGTGGGTGTGTGTCTGTGTTGTGCGTGAGTGTGTTAGCATGTATCGGATCGTGTGTTGAATCTGATCCTACATGCAAAGTCTGTATTACTGACACGCTGGTGTTGGCTAAATCCCCTCGGAACATAAACACATGCAGGACACAGCAGGACATAGCATGTATCGTGTGAAAGTGTATGCTTCCTATATACTTACTGTCTGTGTGACACACAGGACTGACAGCTCTCTCTCTCTCTCTCTCTCTCTCTCTCTCTCTCTCTCCCTCTCTCTCTCTTCCTCTCTCGCTCTCTATCTCCCTCTCTCTCTCTCTCTCTCTCTCTCTCTCTCTCACTTCCTCTCTCGCTCTCTATCTCTCTCTCTCTCTCTCTCTCTCTCTCTCTCTCCCTCTCTCGCTCTCTATCTCTCTGTCTCTCTCTCTCTCTCTCTCTTCCTCTCTCGCTCTCTATCTCTCTTCCTCTGTCTCTCTCTTTTTCTCGCCCTCTTTCTCTCTGTCTCTCTCTTCCTCTCTCACGCCCTCTATCTGTCTCTCTCTCTTCTTTCTCTCTCTCTCTTTCTCTCTCTCTCACGCCCTCTATCTCTGTTTCTCTCTCTTTTTTCTTTCTCTGTATCTTCCTACTTCTTTTTGTATCTCTCTATCTGTCCCTATATGCATATATATCTTTGTTTTTACATCTTTCTGTACTTCTCTCTTTCTTTTTCTGTATCTGTACCTCTCTCTCTGTCTGTATCTATTCCTCTTTCTCTTTCTGTATCTCTCTTTCTCTCCCTCTGTATCTTTCTTTCTGTATCTCTCTCTGAATCTTTCTCTTTCTATATTTTCCCCTCTGTCTCTCTTTAATCTTTCTGTCTGTGTCTATATGCATTTATCCCTTTCTCTTTACCTCTCTCTGTATCTCTCTCTCTCTCTGTCTTTATCCTTCTCTGGCATACTCTCTCTCTATCTCTCTGTATTGCTCTCTCTCTCTGTCTTTATCTTTCTTTATCATACTCTCTCTCCATCTCTCTGTATTGCTCTCTCTCTGTCTTTATTTTTCTCTATCATACTCTCTCTCACCCTGTATTTCTCTGAATCTTTTCTCTCTCTCTCTCTCTCTCCCCTCTCTGTCTGTCTCTCTGTCTGTCTGTAGCCTGAAGGGTATCACTTCGTGATGAGTGTCTTGGGAACTGAAGTTCCATTTGTTTTAATTATGTGAGTTTTGTTATGAACTAGGAGAGACAGGTGTGACCCAAGCTTGGACATGTTTTATCAGTCTCTCTCTCCCTCTCCCTCTCTCTCTCTCGCTCTCTCTTCTACCTTTTCTTTCTGCTGTACTTTTTTCCAGGGTTTAAAGCCGCAGCCTTTCCTCTGGTTCTTCTTATGATTTACAGTGGTTTCTTTTCGTTTCCCCTGAGGAGGTAAACGTTTCTCAATACCCCTCGTCTCTCCGGTGCAGAACACACATAACTTTAATACAGGCTCATGTTTTCTACATACTGCCAGATTAGTCTACCGCAGAGACGGTGAATCTGTGGGCTCATGCTGTGAGCTCCCCAGAGTCGCATAGTTAGCCTTAGCTTAGCCTACTTCCAGTCAAGCACACACACACACACACACACACACACACGCCATAACTTCGTGATTTATTACACACACTGAAATCGAACAGCTGATGGACAACAGCTTCAGCCCTAGGTCCTGTTACAGTGAAGAACATTAGCATGTGCGAGTTCACAGCTTGTGCTAGCACCCATGTGCTAACCTCATTAATATGTACTAATTGCACTGGAGATCTCTGAGTGTACATTCAGCACCCCCTTCATCAGGTCCACCTCCTGGTATCTACACTCAGTGTCCACTGTATCAGCTCCACTGACCATACAGGACACTCTGTAGGTGTACAGGTCCAGACTGTAGTCCATCTGTTTCTCTGTGTACTGTATTACCCTGTTCTTCAATGGTCAGGACCCCCACTGGACCACCACAGAGCAGGTAGTATGTGGGTGGTGGATCATTCTCAGGACTGCAGTGACACTGACATGGTGGTAATGTGTTAGTGTGTGTGGTGCTGGTGTGAGTGGATCAGACACAGCAGTGCTGCTGGAGTGTTTAGACACTGTGTCCACTCACTGTCCACTCTATTAGACACTCCTACCTTGCTGGTCCACCTTGTAGATGGACAGTCAGAGACGATAGCTCATCTGCTGCTGCACAGTGCAGTGTTGGTCATCCTCTAGTCCTTCATCAGTGGACACAGGAAGCTGCTCCACAGGACGCTGCCCCACAGGACGCTGCCCACAGGACGCTGCCCACAGGACGCTGCCCACAGGATGCTGCCCCACAAGACGCTGCCCACAGGACGCTGTGGGTTGGATAGTTCTGGTTGGTGGATGATTCTCAGTCCAGCAGTGACGCTGAGATGTCCAGCAGCACTGCTGTGTCTGATCCACTCACACCAGCACCACACAGTGTCAGGGTCACTGCAGTGCCAAGAATCATCCACCAACCGAAACAATCCTAACTGTGGCCAGTGTCTTGTGCCCTCTGATGAAGGACTAGAGGATGACCAACACTGCACTGTGCAGCAGCAGATGAGCTACCGTCTCTGACTGTCCATCTACAAGGTGGACCAGCAATGTAGGAGTGTCTAATAGAGTGGACAGTGAGTGGACACAGTGACTTGTTGCACTTGGGTTCTAGGTTAACTGTCATGTGGTTGTCAGTCATACCCACTGAGTCAAAAATTAGCCTCCTTTTTTTCTGGGAAAGTTGGCACCGCCTGCCCTGCGTCTGCCCTCTCTCTGCCCTTAGGGCCATAGAAGCGCTGGCTCGGTGTGTATGCACTCGTGTGTGTGTGTGTGGAGAGGGTGAGTGTGTGAAGTGCAGATGCTGGGCGCATTAGCTCTTAATGACAGAATTACGGAGCTGAGTCATCATGTAGCTACATGAAACTGTTCTCTCTGAGCGAGCTGAAGCTGCAGATTATCTGCTGTGGAGACGAACAGCTCTCCTCCCGGAAAAGCAGCTATCACTTTGGAGCAAGGGTAGAAAATTAGAGGAGGAATGAGGAATTACAGGAGAGGAGTGTGAAAAAGGCCAGTGTCTTCTAGGCCTGGCTCCACTGGTGGAAACTGGTCCAGCTAGTACATGTACATCTGTGACTGAAATGTACCCAATATGGGGTAACACCTCCACCAGCACCAGTAACAGCTGGGCTGTGATGTGGCATGTACCGTACACCGACACACTACTTACAGCACACTAACACATTACACTTACTGAGTTACTGTACACCGACACTCTACTTACAGCACACTAACACATTACACTTACTGAGTTACTGTACACCGACACGCTACATACAGCACACTAACACATTACACTTACTGAGTTACTGTACACCAACACACTACTTACAGCACACTAACACATTACACTTACTGAGTTACTGTACACCAACACACTACTTACAGCACACTAACACACATTACACATTACTGAGTTTACTGTACACCACTAACACACTACTTTACAGCACACTAACACATTACACTTACTTACTGAGTTTCCGTACACCGACACACTACTTACAGCACACTAACACATTACACTTACTGAGTTACTGTACACCAACATGCTACTTACAGCACACTAACACATTACACTTACTGAGTTACTGTATACCAACACACTACTTACAGCACACTAACCATTTACACTTACTGACACCGACACGCTACTTACAGCACACTAACACATTACACTTACTGAGTTACTGTACACCAACACGCTACTTACAGCACACTAACGCATTACACTTACTGAGTTACTGTACACCGACACGCTACTTACAGCACACTAACACATTACACTTACTGAGTTACTGTACACCAAAACACCAGTTCTGTGTACTGCAGTGAAATTTACATGCCTAGAGGTAAATTTAGCAGCTGGAGTTACATGGAACCCAAAAGATGAGAATACTAGGAACAAAAATGAGAGGCCACGTTTGAGAATATCTAAAACTTGTGGTTTACAGTGAAATTGTTGTGGTAAGATCATGTAACCTGAACTCCAGTCCAAACAGACGCGAGGAACTTGCCAGTGGTGTTCAAACCCTGTGTGTCTGACTGGTCTTTTGTGTGTCAGTGTTGGTGTATGTGTATGTGAGGAAATTGGGAACGTAAATAAAACATAATTGATGATATTTCCTCACTTTCCGTGGGGTTTTCTGGTGTATGTGTTCAAACAGTGTCCATGAAAAAGTCCTCTGCTGTCGTAAAGCTCCTCTGTGAGTGTGCGTCAGAGCGATATTGCTGAGAGCTCGCTGCTGTTGTGGTGTGGCAGAGTAAACTTTGTGGTCTGGTCTGTTTTCTTACTCCAGTTTCAGCATGCAGACTGAAAGGGCTCATATTTTTAATGGCAACTCGCACAGAGTCATAAATTCACAGGCCTGAGTTTGTATTTTTATCCAGTCTTTACATAATGAAAGTTCCAGAGGAGAGCATGCAAAGTCAAACTCCGCCTGTGTGTGTGTGTCTGTGTGTATGTGTGTGTGTACAGGGTGGTGTAAGGGACGTTGGAGAATTAGTGGACTTGTACTCAATATGTCATAAGTAAACCAAAACCAACTCTTGTGGCAATTTAAGACCCATTAAAATAAAATAAAAAAAAGAAAGAACTAAGAACACGTCTGAAAATAGAGCCTAAAGCATGCAATGTTCAGGACGTGCTAAGCTTTAGAATGAAACAACATCAAGGCCATGGCTGAATGATCTCGACTGCCTGTGAGACCCATTTGCTCATTATGTTCCTTGTGACAGTTCCTATTGTTCATTTTCCTCCCTGTAATGTGGCTTTGCTAAGCCGTCATGGCACCCTCTGGAGTCTGCCTGTCCAGACGCTCTAACTGGTGCCACCTATAGCCGTCCAATCTACATTGCACATACGTGTCCATGGATATACCTATCGGTCAAGTGATAGATTCATATACGTCATGGTACCCTCTGGAGTCAGCCTGACCAGACACTCTAATTGGTGTCACCTATAGCCGTCCAATCTACACAGCACACCTGTCCATGGATACACCTGTCGGCCCAGTGATACATGCCTATATTTCATAGCACCCTCTAGAGACAGCCTGTCCAGATGCTCTAGCTGGAGCCACCTATAGCTGTCCAATCTACATTGCACATACGTGTCCATGGACACACCTGTAGGGCAGGTAATACATGCATATGTGTCATGGAACCCTCTGGAGTCAGCCTGACCAGACGCTCCAACTAGTACCACCTATAGCCGTCCAATCTACACAGCACACCTGTCCATGGATACACCTGTCGGCCCAGTGATACATGCCTATACGTCATAGCACCCTCTAGAGACAGCCTGTCCAGATGCTCTAGCTGGAGCCACCTATAGCTGTCCAATCTACATTGCACATACATGTCCATGGACACACCTGTAGGGCAGGTAATACATGCATATGTGTCATGGAACCCTCTGGAATCAGCCTGACCAGACGCTCCAATTAGTGCCACCTATAGCCGTCCAGTCTACATAGCACACACCTGTCCATGGATGCACCTGTCGGTCAGGTGATAGATGCATATACCTCATGGCACCCTCTGGAGTCAGCCTGACCAGACGCTCCAACTAGTGCCACCTATAGCCGTCCAATCTACATAGCACACCTGTCCATGGATACACCTGTCGGTCAGGTGATGCATGTCTATACGTCATAGCACCCTCTAGAGGCAGCCTGTCCAGACGCTCTAACTAGTGCCACCTACAGCCATCCAATTCTCATAGCACACACCTGTCCATGGACACACCTGTAGGGCAGGTAATACATGCATATGTGTCATGGAACCCTCTGGAGTCAACCTGACCACACACTCTAATTGGTGTCACCTATAGCCGTCGAATCTACATAGCACACCTGTCCATGGATACACCTGTCGGCCCAGTGATGCATGTCTATACATCATAGCACCCTCTAGAGGCAGCCTGTCCAGACGCTCTAACTAGTGCCACCTACAGCCGTCCAATTCTCATAGCACACACCTGTCCATGGATGCACCTGTCGGTCAGGTGATACATGCATATACCTCATGGCACCCTCTGGAGTCAGCCTGTCCAGACGCTCTAATTGGTGCCACCTATAGCCGTCAAATCTACATAGCACACCTGTCCATGGATACACCTGTCGGCCCAGTGATACATGTCTATACATCATGGCACCCTCTGGAGTCAGCCTGTCCAGACGCTCTAACTGGTGCCACCTACAGCCGTTCAATTCTCATAGCACACACCTGTCCATGGACACACTTGTTGGGCAGGTAATACACGATGACGCGCATGCACACACATGCAGAGACACCTGAGAATCGGATCCTGAATCCATGTGGCCATATCCATATCTCAGGGTCATTGTGCTGAAAGGAGTGAGGGGTTAAGGGGGGATTACTCAGTCGAGCCTAGCTGCAGGCGTGACTCTGTAACCGATACTAAGTGACTCATCTTTTATCTGGATAAACTGAAGGACAAGCCATCAATTCAGCTGTTATATAACACAGACCATTTGTGTGCAAATACCGTGGCGTATCCTGTTTCAGGAGAGCGGCTATGGCGAGGGAGGATGCAGTGTCAGTTCCCCCGGACGAGCACAGGGTAACGTTTCATCAGCTCTACATGATCACAAATACAATCAACTTCAACAGAATAGCTGCACATATAACCGCACCCAGCAAGAGCCAACCCACAGGAATGAAACTTGGTGTGTAGGTTTGACATCGTGAGGCATGCTAATGATTCAAATTTCATACACATGTGACGTCAGGAAGGATGGCCATTATCCCTGTACCTGACTGACACAACAACCCAATCCAGCGAGCAGTGGTGTCCTCCATGAGTCGTCCCGTTAGTGCAGCACCATTGGCAGACGGCTGCACCACGCAGGACTACATGCACACAGACCGTTACCACAACTGGCCTTAACACCACGTCACCGTCACCAAAGACTGCAGTGGTGTCGTACCAGACTGTCATGGAGTGACTCAGAATGGCAGCGGGTCATCTTCAGTGACGAGTCCCGCTTTAGTCTTGGTGGAGACGCCCAACGAATCCGTGTGTGGAGGCACCGTGGTCAGCACAAAGATGAACGGTTTGTTGTCACACGTCCAGAAGACCCGATGTCCCTCCTCCTCCACCCCTACTGCACCATCTGCAGGAACTGTGTGAGGATGTTCAAGCTGCATGGGATGGATTATCACAGGACTCCATTAGGAACCTCTACAGCTCCATACCGAGACGTCTGGCGTGTTGGGTTAGCAAACACGGCGGCCTGACGCCATACTGAGAGACAGACTTCTGTATGTGTAGCTCAATAAATATTGATCATATCAGTCTAAATTTATCATCAGTTATTGATCCTGGTCACCTTTATCTTCCTTCCCAACACACCTGCACTCCCTCACCTCCTTCTGGGTGCAGCTATTTTGTTTGATGATGTGGATGGCCATAGCATTGTACTCTTTAGTTTTGACTTTTCCTCCATTTTTAACACATCTGGCTCCACTTCTCACTAATTATCGAGTCCAGCATGAGCTGAACTGGGTTTGCTGGAGGCAGGAAAAGGGTACAGTTCAATGCCTCGCCAGGCTCAGAGTCTTAAAGCAGGTCATTACTATGTCATTACCCTTTTATTTTATTCCTACTTGAACATAAATGTGCCAAAAATGGTCTGCTTGGTCACTGAAGGAACCTTTCAGTTGATGGTTGGTTGTTTAAGTGACTGTTTTAAAGTTTAAAGACCCTTTTAAAATTTAGCAACATGAGAACCAGTTGGGCTCAGAACTGGCCAGAGGCTCCGCCAACCAGTTTAGCAATGCTTGTATTTGGCTAATAGTGAGGGGGCTATCTGAAAGCCAACGTCACAAGGCAGTGGAGGCAGCGAGGTTGGGATTGTTGTGTGCTTAGCAATATTGCGTCTAAACGGACATCCTCGTGATAGACTTTCACTTCTTGTTGAATGCACTGTGTGTTTTTTTTTCCGAATGACCCAACAAATTCAGTCAAAAGACAATTTGGATTTAACTGCACCACAGAAAGTTATTGCCCAATGGTAGTTATACACTGATACCCCACAGAGCTTCATGAGGATGATGGGGCTATAAATCCTTGTGGGGTGTGAGTGACGGGATCCATAGATTGGGAAGAGGTGCTACAGTGCAGGGAATGTCTCGTTCCATGTGTGGAAAATGGCTCCAGAGCAGATGTTAATGATTGGCTAAAAGGAGGGACTACATGTGGGCGTGGCCAAAGACCATAGTGTGGAAGAAGTAGCTGAATCTGCAGGTGTATAGAAGCGTACGGTCATACGGATCTACCAGCAGTGGATACAATCCCAGTCTACAGGGAATTCTCTTTGGAAGTGCGCCAGGGAAGGCCTCCACCAAATCTGGACCAATTCTGTGACGTAAGAGAGTCTGAACATTGATGTAGCTACATCCAGAACCCTGTCCAGTACATGCCCTATCCAATCCCAGCTGTTACTGGTACTTAAAGGGATATTACACGCCACTAGGTACGGTGCAGTCACAGGTGACTAATTTCTTGGCCCCAGTTGATACACGGAATCAAGGCCAATGTAGCCTTTAGAAATCAAGTCATAGATAGAGAAGAGCAGACAAAGCTCCAGGCTGAGTCTGACATTACAGCTCTGCTGAAGAATCTCCACATGATGCAAAAGTTGTTTTTCTGGAACCGTACGAGCTAAGAACCACTTAGCATTGACAGAAATGCATCACCATGCGGTCAGAGAGTATGATTACTTTAAACAAGAACCAACAGTTTGTTGATCTAATGGGTTTTCATATATCAGTACCCCGTGGGCTTTCACGACCCAACCGAGAGACACTGGGTGTAGAAATTCGCAGACAAAATAAACAGCATATTTAAACGTCTTAACGCGCCGTCATCTGTGTGTGAAGGCTTTGGCGCTGATGCATTCGCTCTTGCCAGAGAGAGAGAGTCTTCGGCAGCCATGATCACTGTGGTTGAGGAAAGTGAGTGGAACCAAGCCTCTTAAAACATGAAAACCTTTCCCGTCAAACCACCGTGACTGAGTCAATTAGGCCCCATCCACAGCAAAACAATCTTATTTCCCAAAGATATTTGGGGCGTTTAATTCTTAAACAATATTGCCCGCCGCTCCGCGCCTCGCTCTTTATTGCCTCCTCCTCTTTTATTGCTCTTCCCCGAGTCATTAGAGTAAAGTAAATGAGTGGTGTAAGCGAGTGCTAGGCTTGAACGGATTACTCCACGCTATTCGTAATTATTTCTACAGCTGCTGCTATTGTGTGTCTTTGCCCATTAAAATCATGGGAGTGGGGATGAGCGCGGCAACCCGCGTACACACATCTGGCGTACGGGACCTGATTGGGACATGTGATGGTGTGCTTGTTCAGAATCTCAATTCTGAGGTCCTGCGGAGTCCCTGCCCTGCATGGTATCCTGCTTTGGCTGAAGGAAAACTTGATGATTAGATGATTAGTTGGAGCAGATATGCTAAAACAGGCATGAACACCAAAATGTTCAGGACAGGAAGTTGGTAAACACCTCTGTAAATGCTATATGCTCCTGAAATTAAGGGTTCCTAAATGGATCCTGGTTTGCATAGGGATTTACAGGCATTACCCTTCAGTGAGTACAGAGCCTTTACGGTCTATGTTGCAGGGGTGTAGCTGGGAAGTGCCCAGTGCCACCTTAGCATAAAGGTTGTCCTTGTCTGGGCACCCCAGTTAAACGGAATGAGACTGCACAGCACTCAGCAAGGAAACGTTGCCCTACGTGATCAGTTTTAACAGTTACAGATGCATAACATGAGATTACGGCAGCTACCAATCAGCTACAAGAGTAGCTGGAGTTTTTGGAGGGGGAATCAACTGCACCTGATAACAAGCGTACCTCACAGTCATAAGCTACTCAGCTCAGCAAACAGAAAGGTGAACTCTGGACAAATCAAAGCAGGCAGTCCACTAGTGTTGTGCTCAGCATTATTGAACGCTGTGTCAGCGCTTTAGCAGTCAGTGATTGTATTTGAAATGACACACTACAATACTGCACACTGCACACTATAGTAGTATGTACTGCACACTGTATACGACCCCTGTGTTTGGTATACAGTACAGTTACAAGTTCTGACCTACAGTGTAGTATACTAATACAGTCACATGACCACTTACCTCACATTTACCTCCGAGCTGTTACTACTGTATCACTGTTTAGCCATCATTATAGTGTGAACTAAATCATTTATATCAGGCCTAGTTCTTATTTCCCACCCCCTCTAAAGTATTTACAATATTTGTCTTAGTTTATTTCCCAAAATAAAAGTCTGTGTGCATTTTGAATCAGTTTGAGGAGGTTAAAAACTAGTTTGATCTTGTGTGTAGGTAGGGTTGCCACCTGTCCCGTAAAATACGGAATCGTCCTTTATGTGTAGGACACCTATGTGGGAGGACTGAGGATGGACCAACCGCAAACAGCCGACTTGATAAAACCAGTAGACCAGATATGCTCGCTATCTGGGGTCTGGCACCGGACTTCTACAATACACAAACCCGAAACACAGAACCAGTATAATCCCTGAGATTAACTTCTTATCTGCTCGTTTAATGTCACTTTAATTCATCTAAATAGGTTAATTAGCTAGCTAGCTAACGTGTCGTTTATCATATTGACTTGCAGTGGGTCGGTATACTACTCTGAATACAAGCTCGCACAAACACACTTACGTCTACATGTACACAGAACCGTGTGGAGAACCAAACACAGCTTTTATTTTTTTCTGTCGAGTGTTAATATGAGCATAAAGACTCGCTCTGGAGCCACTAGCATAAGCGCTAATAGCATTAGCTTATCCTAGCTGGTCTCCTGATGTAGTAATGCTCTCTACAGAGTAATAACTCTACACATATGGATCAGAACATCATCATCCCGTCCTAGTTTACACTCTGGAGCTCTTACTGGAGTATCATAGTGCTGGTGGAGCTTCATCTCCATCTGGAGAGTAAAGGAGTCACTAAACTGGGATTAGCTTCAGATGCTAATGTTAGCAAACATAGAGGATCCTCAGTAAAGGCTAATACAGCAGCTCTACCTCTATCCGTTACATACTCTGGAATATTTAACGTTACAGCCTTAACTACAGTCTAATCTGACTGTTATTGACAATGCTTTATCTGTTATAATTAAATTTATTGTAAATTACGGGATATATTGAGCTACTTAAATTCTAACTGGGTGTGAGTTATCCAAGCAGAGGTGTCTTGAAGGCCTTTCTTTACAGACAACGAATTTGTTTTAATTTGTTCAGTTAAGAGACACTTGATATAAAGCAGCTCCCGGTTGTCTATTCTATAACACATTTATTAAGGTACTGCTATACAAAACAGTGAGATCTCGGAATGAATGTAAAATGACCTTGTATTTAATTCTCATATGACTAGTTACCTTATTTCCAAACTTTTTTTATTTCTGATTTTAGTAGGCCATTTTTTTTTCACTATATGAAAATAATTTTGCTTATTTTTAAGAAAATTGCTTGAATTTTTTTATATTTGGTTTACTAAAGTCACCTAAAACAAATGGGTTAGTAATAAGTAAAAAAAAATATATAATAAATAATTAATAAGAGATGTAAAAACATAAGAAATACATTTTAAAAATCTTAACAAAATATTAATTTATCAAATAAATAACTCACTCATAAATAAATCACTTTACTTCACATATCTTTTTTTTTTTTTTTGCTGTGTATGTAAACACTGTAGGTGTAATAGTGAAATGTGAAGTGTAGGTCCCTATATATTTAATATACCTTAATACAGTTGTGAGGTTCTGTGTACAGATCGCAGAGCTGGGTAATAAATGATAAGGAGTTAAGCTGTATGAGAACAGCGTTTATCGGCGCGTTAAGGCATTGCGTATCTCACACTTGGCCTCTGTGGGTCTGCAGATGGACGTGTCTGCATGTCCTCCTCCTCTCTGGCTGCTGGGTAATCACACTAACTGGAACAATTTCCTGTGGCTGCTCTGCTAGGCCTGTCTGCCCCGAGTGCGGTTGAAGGGTCTGATTATACCGCACTGCAAAAGGCTTAATATACACATACTCATGAGAGAGACACAACAGCTGCAATCAAACACAAACAAACGAGAGACAGTGTTTTACTTAATGAGAGGGTTTGAGGGAGAGAGAGAGGGAGAGAGAGAGAGAGAGACAAACAGAGGACGAATGTGTGAGAGACGGAGAGAGAGTAGCTGTTTTTCCAACATGAGCGCTAACTGAACCACGCAGGCCTGGATGATTGGCAGGCTGTGTGGTAGAGGAATGGAGCTGAGTGAGTGATGGTGGGGGATAGAGGGATGGAGCACAGCGGGTGAAGGATGAGTGAGTATAAGTGTTGATTCCCCCTCCAAAAACTCCAGCGCCTCCACTCCCGCCCTGCTCGCCGCAGCCCTCCTCGGCAGAATCGCTCCGAGCTCCTCGGTTCGGCTGTAATTGCCTGGTGCGTGTGTGTGTGTGTGTGTGTGTGTGAGTGTGTGTGTGTGTGTGTGTGTGTGTGTGTGTGTGTGTGTGTGTGTGTGTGTGTGTGTGTGTGTGTGGTGGAGCTCCACTTCTCGCCGAGGTGTAAGGTGTCTTTTGTCTTGTTTATGAACTTTTGGCAGAGTTTACGCATAAACACTGGCGCACAGGAATTCGCTCAAACTTTGACCCGCCCTACAGACAGAAATCAGCCTGGCTAATGTCAGAGCGGGCTGCGACTTGAAACTGTCGACAAGTTGAAATGTAGGTGATAGTGTGGGTGTGTGTGTGTGTGTGCATGTGTGTGTGTGTGTGTGTGTGTGTGTGTGTGTGTGTGTGTGTGTGTGTGTGTGTGTATGTGTGTGTGTGTAGGTGTGTGTGTGTGTGTGTGTGGTTCTTTTTGAGGACCAATTATCCCCATGACACAAGGAAAGTATGACGATTTTGACGTGGTGGGGACAATGACTGGTCCCTATGAGGACTTTTGATAAAAGGTTGGGGTAAGTGTGTGTGGGTTTGTGTGGGTTTGTGTGGGTGTGTGTGTGTCTGTGTGTTTGTGTGTGTATGTGTGTGTGTGTATATGTGTGTGTGTATGTGTGTGTGTGTGTGTGTATATATGTGTGTGTGTGTGTGTGTGTGTATATGTGTGTATGTGTGTGTGTGTGTGTCTGTATGTGTATGTGTATGTATGTATGTGTGTGTGTGTGTGTGTGTGTGTGTGTGATTGTGTGTATGTGTGTGTGTATGTGTGGGTCTGGGTGTGTGTGTGTGTATGTATGTATGTTTGAGTGTGAGTGTGAGTGTGTGTGTGTGTGTGTGTGTGTGTGTGTGTAAGAAGTCCTGACCTCAACACTTTCATCTCAACATTGCGAAGAGAGGAGTGCTGTTTACCTTGTGAACTGGCATTTTGACGTTTTGGCTCCTTGTGGTGGATTGGCTATAATTAGATGTTTTCGTAGATCAAAAGGGAGAAAAATAACATGAACTTGTCTGAGATTATGACTATGGCTCAGCATATGCCGACCACAGACACGCTGAGCATCTGGTTTCAGATTGTAGAGCTGTCAGAAGTGCTCTCTCCTCTCCAAATCTGCCCATATATGTAAGTGTGCATATACAGTATTTACACTCACTGTCACAAAGAATAGCTGCACTCAGGAGGAATGAAGCCTGGTTTGACATCGTGAGACATGTGACTTAACCAAGGATGGGTCTTATCTCTGTACCTGTCTGACCCAACAGCTACAACTGAGGACATCCAGCGAGCAGTGGTGCCTCCATGAGTCATCCTGTTAGTGCAGCACCATTGGCAGACGGCTGCACCACGCAGGACTACATGCACACAGACCGTTACCACGACTGTCCTTAACACCACGTCACCGTCACCAAAGACTGCAGTGGTGTCGTACCAGACTGTCATGGAGTGACTCAGAATGGCAGCGGGTCATCTTCAGTGACGAGTCCCGCTTTAGTCTTGGTGGAGACGCCCAACGAATCCGTGTGTGGAGGCACCGTGCTCAGCACCGAGATGAGCGGTCTGTAGTCACATGTCCAGAAGACCTGGTGTCCCTCCACCTCCACCCCTACCGCACCATCTGCAGGAACTGTGTGAGGATGTTCAAGCTGCATGGGATGGATTATCACAGGACACCATTAGGAACCTCTACAGCTCCATACCGAGACGTCTGGCGTGTTGGGTTAGCAAACACGGCGGCCCGACGCCATACTGAGAGACAGACTTCTGTATGTGTAGCTCAATAAATATTGATCATATCAGTCTAAATTTATCATCAGTTATTGATCCTGGTCACCCTTATCTTCCTTCCCAACACACCTGCACTCCCACACCTCCTTCTGGGTGCAAGCGTTCTTTTGGCGATGAGTGTGTTCATGTATGTGCTGCATACCAGCAGTGCATTTTACTCTTCGATAGAGCAGAGTTTACCCGACTCTGAGATTAGCTAAGATTCCTAATGAAGAGGTGAGTCTCCCTTCCTCCCTCCCTCCCTCTGAAGTTCTCTATTGATCCCAGTAATGCAAACCCTTTCACTGATAAAACAGCTCCTGCAGGAGGGAGGAATAGAGAGAAGCGAAAGTCAAGCAGGATGATAAATGCAGAGTAAATATCTCAATAATACATCAATAACACGATCCAGTAACCGTAAATAAATAAATAGATGCCAACAGCAACAGCGATGTGTTTTTCCTCGGAGCGATTCCGAACGCAACACAATAGCTCTAAAAAAATAAAAATGGCCTAATATCCCCATGCTGGTCCAGCGCCATTCCTCACCCAACGTACACAGATCACATATCCCAGCCCCGTATTGCCAAAACAGAGAGAGGAGCTCAGGTCTTCCCCTCCGCCGCTCTTATCTCTCTGTCCATCTGTGTAAGTGACTATTTTTTACCTGAGTGCTCGGGCACACACAGGTGTCAGTCCTGGCGCGTCGGCTCCAACCTGTGCGGCACGGGCCAAACGTTCGGCAGCTGCGCGAGCGACTGGATGTGTGTGAAGTTCAGGAATTTTCCAGAGGGCTTCCTTGTTCAGGCCTATCCCCCCCTAGAGTCACAGAGGCCCATGCTGACTTCATTGAATATTAATTATTCTGACAGACAGCCTTATTAATCATGCCTCAAGCAGCATAGCTTAGTAAACCACACAAAGGCCTCTTTTTAATGTTACCAAGTGATTTGTGATGTGGTGCTTCTCTTTATTAAAGATGTGCATGTGTAAGGAGAGTCGGCCTGTGTGTGTGAGTGTGTATGGGTGTGCGTGTTTGTGTGTGTGCGGGGGTGTGTGTTAATGCCAGAGGGATTACTTCACAGTGATGGTAAACTATGTTAGTTCTCCTGAGACTCTGATAGTGTGTCAGTTTTTCTCGTGTGTGTGTGGCGCGTCTCCGTTCTTCTGTGAACGGCTGTTGTTGTTTTTTTCCCCTCTCT
Organism: Prochilodus magdalenae; assembly: GCA_024036415.1. Lineage (NCBI taxonomy): Eukaryota > Metazoa > Chordata > Actinopteri > Characiformes > Prochilodontidae > Prochilodus > Prochilodus magdalenae. The sequence continues at coordinate 106,846 of JAMWET010003396.1, read as the reverse complement.
CCTCCTTCAAAATCAAAGTCATTTTGATACGGCGAAGCACAAGAGCCCCACCCTCATTTGGAAACCCACATCATCCTTGTTTCCTTCCAAGTAAAACAAGCAAGCAGCCACCTTTCTACTGAGGAACACTTTGTTTGCTTATTGACACTGAGCTAACATGTAGAGCGCAGTCAATTCAGGCAGTTACATCGGCATCTGACCACCCATCTCCAAACAAGCTCCTTTCATCCTGTAGCGCTCACCTCCACCGCAAACAGATCGGGTGAGTTGGATGAACGGTGCTCCACCAGCCGCGTCCATGACGTGCGGCCACTGTCCTACTTTCTCTTGTAGTGAAATCCTGGTGAACTACCTCGGAAAGCTTCCCGCCTCCGGCTCCTCCTGTAGCTATAGCAGTTGTCCGAAAGCTCCTTCAGCAAAGGTCGGCCGTCCCGCTATCCAATCGATGGCTGGCGACTTACAAATCATGTGTATTGATCATCATAATCATCACATAAACTACCGAGAAGACACTAAAATCCTGTGCACTTAGTGTTAATAGCCCACGTCAAGCCAATTATGCAGTTAAGCGTAACCCACATGCTCCGTATGCATCCGTACTACACCAGCTAATATATCTTTACTCTGCTTTGTCCTCATATTTCAAGCCTATATATTAGATATGAGCATATCCACATTCCACATGTGTGTTTATGGACTATTATAGATCTAATGGATGGTACTGCCCTTGGAGCAAAGCCTCATGTGTCCATTTCTGACGGTTTTCAGTTTTTGACATAATCTGAAAGTACCTGTTAGGGTTCTACGCACCTTTCATGAGACACGGACCCAAAGGAATGGGTTGGGGAACAGTCTGGTTCCATAGACTGGAATTTGACGTAAAGTATGGTTATTCCTTCTCCCGTAAAGTTAGGAATTTGGAGATATGAGGATTAGCCCCAATAGCAGTGATATACTGTATAGCACTAACCGGCTGAATTATAGGTATGCCAAGCTAGCGTGCTAGCCAAAACGTCTTGATAGAGGAAGCTGCCGTTATCATATCGCTTAGAGGAGAAGCCTTCAAACTCAGACCCCTCCTAGACAGTCCACCTATGGTGCACAAGGGTGGTGCTGCAGAGGCACATTCAGGATGCAAAGGCTGGCAGTACTGTGGTGTCCTCAAGGCTACGTCTTCTGTACCCTTGCTTAGGCACCATAACTGGACTATGCGCCATGCAGTTGGGATAACTGGAGCTTCAGGCATGCCAGCCAGGTACTGCTTGACAGATCAGACAAAAATGCACCTAATGACGTGGCTGGATCGGGCATGTACTGGACAAGGTTCTGGATGTAGGCCATTGATCCAAATCCAAATTGATCACTTGGGTCTAGATTTGGTGGAGGCCTTCCCTGGCACAGTTCCGAGGAGAATTCCCTGTAGACTGGGATTTTACCCCCTGCTGGTAGACCCGTATGACCGTACGCTTCCATACACCTGCAGATTCAGCTACTTCCTTCACACTATGGTCTTTGGCCACGCCCACATGCAGTTCCTCCTTTTAGCCAATCATTAACATCTGCTCTGGAGCCATTTTCCACACTTGGAACGAGACATTCCCTGCACTGTAGCACCTCTTCCCAATCCCAGTGAATCGGTCAATCACAGCCTGTAGGTATTTATACCCTCGTCCTCCTTGTGCAGCGCCATCTGCAGGAGCCTAAAGGTACTACCACCCTAAACACGCAAGGGGACTTCTTCTTTGTCTTCCTTATTGAGCTAAGCGTAACATTTAATGCAAATGGTGCTCAGAGCAATAGGAGTATGTATTAGTGTCTGTCATCTCTGCATGTTACACCTGTGGCACATGTGCATTCACAGTTTGTACCGGAATGAAACAAAAACACGGAAGAGATGATCATTTTTTAATCCCGTATTGGATTTCCCCATGCTGTTCCAACTCCAATCTTTTATTTATTTCTCCATATGAGGTGTGAGTGTGTGTGTGAGTGTGTGTGTGCACTTCTGTGGCATATTTTTGTCAAAGTAAGAAACAGGAACTCGTCTCTCGTGATTCTTTTTGGTGGTTTAAGTGGTTTATCAATAGTTTAGGCAATGAGTCAGGCTTGGATTAAAGATACATGAACGCGGCTCTGACTGAGTGGATATCCACAGTCATTTCAGGCTTTATTTTAGAGAAATGTGAAACATTCCACAAAGGCAGATATGCAAACTTCTGCGTGCGCGAGTGAGGGAAAGAACAAGAAGGAAACCTGAACTGATAATATTGCCAGATACGCTGTTTGAGGAAAGATACAGGCATAGTCGGAATTCCTCTTTGGATTTCTTTTGAGCCTGTAACCGTGATTGTGGTTGAAGAGGAATTCTTCCAATACTCACTGCATTGCTCCATCGTCTTCGGTCCCATGGACGTGACCTGCACTGCAGCGTTATGGGTAACGTGCTTGCCATACCCGTACGGCGGATGACGGCAGTCTCCTCCGTGTTTACGCTGTTTGGAAAATTGAAACGGATTGTCGAGCAAAACGCCCATTTCGGAAAAGATCGTTTTTGTGGGGCGTCATTTCTCAGTCTGATGATTCAATCTTTTGTTTAATAAGCACTTTCATCTTCCTCTCTGCCGTCTTTTGCTTCAGATTAAGACGGAATGTGTTCATGAAAAATTTATTGGAGATTATCTACATATTCCGATTCCCCTGATTAGGTTCCTGTCAATGAGTGGAGGCAACGCCAGCCTCTGTTGAATCCTAATGTTTTCGGAATCTTGCTGTGGAATCTTAATGTTTTCCTCGTTCTTCTGCTTTTCTTTTGTTTGACGAACGCGTTTCATTCGCGTCATAGGGAATATGGTTATTGCAGTCTCTTGCTGCACCCGTTTGGCCTCTGGAGCTCCTGGTGGAGGAGCGGGCGGTGCAGGGGGGATGAATTTTTAAAGAGCTCTAAGTGCCAGCGTTTAATGTTTAACATTTCTGAGCGAATGCGAGGGTCGGTGTGGATCCCGAAATTTGCCTCATTCCGCGGAAGCATAGCCCGATCCCTCTCCCTGCAGTGCCAGCTGGGACGAGGTGTTTTTATGGGGGGTTGGTGGGCAGAGGGGCAACTCAAAGATGAAGCAGCAGCTTCCATGACACGGAGATGGCTCATTATCTAATGCTGCAGCCCATACCATCCCAACACGCTCCGTACTGAGCCTGCCTGTAATTGCTTTCATGGTATTATTATGGGGGGAAAAAAAATTAGCTGGTCTTTGAAGTATTTAAAGGAGCAACCTAATGAATGTGGTGAGAGCAGGAGGAGAAAGAGAGAGAGAGAGAGAAAGGAGGAGGTGGCAGTCCAACAAGAGGGGGGGATGTGCAACAATGCATTCATCGTTGGCCAACGCAGGAGGATGAATACGTGAGGACTTAATCATACACAATTAGCCACAGAGAGAGAGAGAGAGAGAGGGAGAGGAAGAAAAGAAGGACAAAAGGAACGAGAGATCAGAGAGAGGGACGGGGCGATGGAGTGTAAATGCCAAAGCAATGTGGATCCGGGTTGCCAGAGCTGTGATTTGTGGGAGAAAGCGGTGAAGGCAGCGTTAGTGGGGCCTTATTTAGCAAATATGCAGAAGTGCTTTTGACCCTGTGGCGACCGCCCCGGTACCCCTCGCCCCTCCCTCCGTCGCTCGTTAATCATGAGTGGGGAACGAGAACGGGCACTTGTGTGAACCACATAATGGAATATTTCTTCGCCGGCCCCTCGTTTGACAACACGGCACTTGTTTCTTCAGTCGCCTGTGTTCGTGTTGTTTTCTAATTAATTCATTGGCAGATATATTGTTTGCTGGGAGGCTTTTTTCCTCTTGCCTCTGCTTGGCAAGGGTGTGTGTGTGTCTGTGAGAGAAAGACAGGGTGATAGAGAGAGAGAGAGAGAAAGAAAGAAGGGATATCTGGTTACCGCTGGCTTTTCCCACACGTTGATCAGAAGCTGAAAGTCGAGAGCATGTGTCCCTCGCAGCAATGAGTTTACTCCTGTTTCCAGTTTAACCTATTAAACTGTCTTTTGTCTTCCTCTCCTCTCCCCCTTTCTGCTGGCACCGGCGCGCTCACATTCATCCTGACCCTCGGTCGGCCCTTTGAAACTGGAAATATCCCGACCCGCTGCCCGGTCGCAGCCAGAGACCGGCCGGAGATCGGCGCAGCACGTCACCGGCAAAGAAGTAGTATATGCTAGAGCCGTTTGATGAGCAGCGGGGCAATAAATTCATTTATCATCATTTTATGCCTCATCAAACACTTTGCCAGCCCCCTCCACGGGAGTAGCACAAATTAGCCAGCGAGAAAAGCAGTAATTTTTGCCCGGGCTCCGTAAGTGCTTTTTGATTGCCTTCTCCAACAATTCTTCCTTTGACAAGCTAATAAATCAGATCTGGAGAAGACAAGGCTGACTTCAGCTCGAGCACCAGAAGAGAAAGGAAAACCACTGAGCGAGTGGGACGATGTGGTGCTTCGCTTTAAACAATCGTCCCTCACAAACATCAGCCGCGGGGCCCTTTTCCCATTTCGTCTGTTTCTCGGAAAGGTCGGAGGGCATGATCACAGAACCCAGGGCCGCTCCGGATGAGAAGAGCTTTGGCGGGCCGTTGCTTAAAGCTGGAACAAAGCCCAACAGGCCTACGCATGCTAATTAAACTAGATGCTAGCTCTGTAGTCCCAGCCGCATGGGAGTGCACGTGCTAGCCGTGTTCTGTCGCCTCCTTGCTTTGTGTTTGTCGGTCAGGTGAGCGCTCAGCATGCTCGGACGTCTCCAGCCCAGATGGCCGCTTCAGTCCGCAGCCAGGGAATTAGCCATCAGACTGGAAATAGCGCCTGTTATTGAAAATGAGGTCAATCGATGATTTGAGCCTGGGCATGCGGCGTAACAGGTATTAGCACGTTTGACTGAGGCAAGTACGGGGGGTTTCAACCTGGTCCGCCCAGGCAGCGGAGTGGAGGAAGGCCGCAGTTGGCGTCTGAGCCGCCGAAAAGGCCTCGCTGATGAGATTAGCTTTTTTTCGGCTTGGCTGTAAAGCACACTGCTAATCAGAGAGCTAGCCAGGCCCCTCGAAGCCTGGAAGGCTGCCACCGAAAGCCTTTAGCATCTCAAGGGGAGGGAAAAACCTGATCTGCAATCATCTACTAAACTCAGAAAACTACTGCTGTCAAAGCAGACTGAAGATTGTAGCCAGGGTGTTTTTTTTTAATAGTGTCAGCAGTGTATCGTGTTCGCATGTCAAGTTGCTCGGCGAATGTGGGATCTGATACTTGAATGAAAGGCTGAGCTAAGGAATTTGGGTGGAGTTCTTGTTTTTGTGGCGTGTGATTGGCTAACCATGGATTATACATCATCAGCAGGCGACTTTGCTCTAATTGGTACGTGTGGCGTTGCGGTGTTTGATATACACACAGATTCTGGGAACTCCTTCAGGCAACTTGTGGCCTTGTATTTGTCTCTTTGTGGGGACGCCATGTACCCATCATCCCTAAACCCTTGGATGATCTGACACTGTGGGGACGTTTGTCTTTTTATGTAATGAAAAAAAAAGAGCCCAAAGATTTCCTCTCGGTTATAGAGGAACTCATTTTTCAAGAACGTCTGCATAATTAAACGGTGGAGATGTAAACAAAGCCATTTGGAGTGGTTTGGTGTGATGTGAAATGCTCGTTCGAGAGAAACTTGTCGAGTCAGGATTGTTGACAGTTGGTGGTGATGGGAACCAGACGTCTGAATGCCTCTGAAGGCTCCTTCACAGATAGTTGTTCCATGAAATGACTGGACATGAGCTGCCTAATGTCTGTTGATATGGTTTATTTATATGTGTGTGTGAAGATGGTTGGTTTAGCACGTTCATGGTGGAGGGGGACTTGCAGTGCGCTCTGAGGCTAAATAGTCCCCAAAGAAAGCAGGCCTGTTTCTGGTTTATGGCCGTTATTGCACCATCAGTGACATTTAAAGCCCAGGAGGCGTGTGCAGGTTCGCTGGTGGGTTTGGACAGGAAATAAAATGGTTAGATATCAATTCTGTCCTGAGACAAACATGTAGTCCTCGTTTGTCGTTTTTAACTTGTGTGCTTCGTTTGATCATATGAGCTTCCCTTCACACCGTATGAAAATTTCACAATGAATGGACCAACAGAAATGGCCCAAACCTGCTTAGAAAGACTTCTGGTTCCATTGACTTACATTGAAACTCATTTCGGTTTTTGCCCTGCCCTGTAAAATGAACTTTTAGAGGTAGTTGTTTGTCTCTGGACAGCAGCGATGGTGAGCCCTGGTTCCCATCATTACCACCACCACCCTATAGATAAATCAGAGTCTTTTTGATAATCACAGCTTACTCTGAATGTCCTTTAAAGGGTCGATTGTGGACAGATTTCCCCTTTAAGGCTGAAGGCCTCAGTCATATACGGCAGACGACAGATACACAAACATATACAAACTGCTTGTACATGTCCTTGCCCGGCATCGTGCGTGAGTATAGCACGACTCCCCTCCCTCTCATTAGTGCTCTCTCTCACACACACTCACACTCTCACACTGCTGCCTGCACACAGCTCAAAATAACCCCAGCAAAGCAGCAGCCGTTTATCTGTATCTGGGGAGCTGATCCAATTACAGAGCTCACATTTGCATCCATCAGCCTGAGCGGAGGGAAAATACACAGAGTGAAGAAATGAAATCAAATAAAATAAAAAGCTGTGGTCAGCCTCCTCTCACAGCAGCGAAACATAAACAGAGAGAGGGAGCGGAGAGGGAGACGGGGACAGAGTTGAGAGAGAGAGAGGAGAGAGAGGGGATGGATAATGAAGACTGTGCGAGAGAAAAGAGAGAGTTTGTATATGTGTGTGTGAGAGAGAGAGTCAGAGTGTGTGTGTGTGTGTGTATGTGTGTGAGAGAGAGAGAGTCAGATTGTGAGAGAGAGTCAGAGAGTGTGTGTGTGTGTGTGTGTGTGTGTGAGAGAGAGAGTCAGATTGTGAGAGAGAGTCAGAGAGTGTGTGTGTGTGTGTGTGAGAGAGAGAGAGTCAGATTGTGAGAGAGAGAGAGAGAGTCAGAGAGTGTGTGTGTGTGTGTGAGAGAGAGAGAAAGTCAGAGAGTGTGTGTGTGTGTGTGTGTGTGAGAGAGAGAGAGAGAGAGAGAGAGAGTCAGATTGTGAGAGAGAGAGAGAGTCAGAGAGAGTGTGTGTGTGTGTGTGTGTGTGTGTGTGTGTGTGTGTGTGTGTGAGAGAGAGAGAGAGAGAGTCGGATTGTGAGAGAAAGAGAGTCAGAGAGAGTGTGTGTGTGTGTGAGAGAGAGAGAGAGAGAGAGTCAGATTGTGAGAGAGAGAGAGAGAGAGAGAGAGAGTCGGATTGTGAGAGAGAGAGAGTCAGAGAGTGTGTGTGTGTGAGAGACAGAGAGAGAGTCAGAGTGTGTGTGTGTGTGTGTGTGTGTGAGAGAAAGAGAGAGAGAGAGAGCGAAGAGAGAGCGTCATATACTCCTCGGCGAAACTTCCATCAGCGCGCGCCCGACGCCCTCCCCCAGGTGGTGGCTAATGGCTCCTCGCTCGTGCGCGCACTATCTTGGCTGAGCGGAGCATCCGCGCGCGCGCTCATTACGTTAAATATCACTGTCATAATGCGGAACAGATGTTCGGAAGAAAGGGATCGTTTAAAACTCAGAGAGAGAGAGAGAGAGAGAGAGAGAGAGAGAGAGAGAGAGAGAGGGAAGGGGGGGGGCGGCGGCAAATGTAAATAAACAGTCAGGGCAAACTTGTAGGACTCCCTCCTCCATTCCTTCACAACCTCTCCCTCCCTCCCTCGCTCGTGTGGACCCTCTGAAGTGCCTGTAAAGAAAACAGTTCATCAATCTTCATCAGTAGCATTAAGAAAGGAATAATAGGCCCCGCTTATCTCGCCTAAGTGCTGCCTTGGGGCCTCGAAGGACGTGTGGGTTTGAGAACTCTTTCAGTTTATTAATAATAATAATAATAACAATAATAATAATAATAATAATAATAATGATGATGCTTGTATTCGTCTTAAGCTCAAGTGTCTGCATTATAATGTCGCACGGGCCCTGGTTACCTAAGCATATGCTTGTAGTTTACAGAGGTGCACGTGCGCCCGGAGAGCGATCAGTGAATAGATGCATCACCGACGTCACGCTAATAGACTTACAGTTGGCGTCGCGTGAACACCGGCGCTGAGTTTCGCAGCGCGTCATAAAATCATCAGCAGCGGTGGTGGTTTATGTGGCTTTAACTTTTACACCTAATAAAGGCCATTAGTGTCCCGCGCCCGTCTGCACGGCCCCAATTCCCTGCGAAAAGGAGCCCCAGAAGCTCCCTCCTTTATTTAGCATGCGTTATTCCCGGTGGTTCATTCAGGGAGCGCGCGGAGGCTGCTCCGGCCAAATCCCCCAGAAAGCCACCGCTGCCTGAAGCAGCTCGTCAGGTCATTATTCTCAGCTAATGTTTCTATTTCTCCCCCAAAATCCAGTAACGACAACACACGCGCACGAGGGGCTACGGCTGAAACATCAGACCAGAGAGAACGACACGTGGAATGCGTCCCCAGAGAGGGACGGCGGGGAAAGCCGTGCGTAAAGTGGCCAGAGTGCGTAAAGTGGACAGAGTGCGTAAAGTGGCCACAGTGGAGGACGCAAATAGCGGTGACTCACGCCCTTGTCATTTCATTATCATCATCATCATCATCATTATCTGTTTACGTTTGGTGTGCTTGTTCTGAACGAGGGGGGCGTTATAAATAGCCCTCTGGGCGCGCGCACACACGCACGCACGCACATACATCACGGAGTCTTTAAAGGGCGACGAAAATGCTTCGCGTCAGGCCAGCCCTGACAGCTATTTGACTTTTTTGAGTGGGAAGGGGGGGAATGGGGAGAGAAAATGGGCTAATTTGTGAAAATTAGGCCCCATGGCCGCCCCTCTTACACACGCACACACTAACACTCTCACAGTCGCGCGCGCGCACACACGGTCGTCGCCCCTGCGCGGAAGCGGAGCTCAGCGTGGAGAGAAAGAACAGCTGGGCCTGAATTTTTAGCGCCCATAATTAATTAAGAGCTTCCTCGGTGGGATGGGACGATTCACTGGGAAAAAAAAGAGGAGCCTCTGTTCCCAGCATGCTCTAGCAGGAGAGGCCACCGCTTCAGCTCTGTCAAATAGAGGGCTGGAGTGATCTCGAGCTGTCCTTCCTCCTCGACAAATGCCACCATATTCCAAATCCCCCTTTCATTACCTCGCTCTCGAACTGGGCCCTCCGCTCTTGTCCAGTCCCCCACCACTTTGGTCTTTAGGTCACTTGCTGGGTTTCTGGCTTGGGCGCGCGGTTCTAGATTAAACCCCCTTCCTATATGACTCTATATAAGATTCTACTTCCTTGTTTTTGAGGAACCGTCCGTTGGAACGCTCTTAAGGGAACAAGGCAGAACCTTTTTGGAAAAGGAAAACGCGTTCTCGTATTTGGCCACTCCGGCTCTCGCTGCGTTCTCCCAGATGTCCCCTGAGCGCATAATGGAAGCAGGTCAAATAAAAAAGAGAGGAGCTCCTTTTACACCATGGGGCTGAATTTGATTCGCCTCAGTTGGACACCCGTCTCTGATGAGGGATCGTGTGGACCCTGGCTGTTATCAGCTCGGCGCGTTCATATGGAAAAGGTGGAGATCTCGTCCCGTCCCGGGAACATTTGGTACGGGCCGGTTCTAAGGATGATTTTAGCAGCGCCGTTATCAACAGGTTCTGGTTACTCTCCCTACACACATGCTCATACACCGGAGACAAGCACATGCTGTGGTATGGGCGAGCGCGCGCGCGCATATGTCTGGACAGGCCCGTAGATGGCAGGTGGCGTTTCACAGGTGTGAGATCATTCAGAGTGTCAGAAATAGTCTCTTCTGTTTCAGATTCGAGAGCAGAACGTCCCCGTACAGCTGAGGCTACTTCTCCTCGCTGTAGACTCGTGTTGTTTGGTGGTGCGGGAAGCTGGAATGCGTAAAAACCATGAAACCTTGAAGTCCGGGAATACGTGGGGTTTAACAAAGTGTGTCCGGGATTTGGCCGGTTATAACGAAATATAATAACAAACTAAAAGAAAAAAAAAAAAAAAAACAGTTATGTAATTTTTGCGCACTTTGTGGGAGTAGCGGAGCTGCGCATTTGCGCACCAGAGCTCGGTTTACTGAGGCTGGAGGTTTGGGACACAACAGTTCGGTGTCTCATAAATTATTCAATTATTTTGTTTACGTTTATAAACTTTATTTGTTTATTGTTTATTGAACTTCTTTATTTTTTATGGCTAAATGAATCAGCATGAAGCTTCACTCCGGTCTTGTTGCGCATTTGGCACTGCATTTGCTGGTTGTACCACTGACGCTAATCATTCTGAAGACACTGATGAAAAGAATCAGACTGGAATGTAATTCATTTGTGAGGTATTATATTTTATCCGCGTTCCAGTTATTATTAAAAAACAGAGTTTAACTGTAAACCCTTAAAAAACGTAAAAATTGATATTAAATTTACCGAAAAACGATTGCGCCTATTATTAATAATAATTCGAATTGTTATGTTATTATCTGCGGTTATTCCTATACGTAGTCTGCCAGGTTCTCCATGCTCTCACGCTTGGGATGTAGAATAAGCAGGCAGAAGTGTTTCCCTGCGCTCCAGCAAGTCCCTCTCTAGTCCAGGAAAATAGAAGAACTGGGAAAAGAAAATGATCCGAATATCGCAATTTCGTTTTGCGGCTTTCTGTATTATTATTTTTCCTCTTTTCTTCATTTCGAGCCGCTATTATTGATTATCCACACATGGGAAATGTCTCAAGCCCTCGGAGGGGAGTTATAGAGAAAGCCAGAGTGTTCATGAATTTGGCTTATAGCCTAATGTTGTAAAAACCCGCACATGTTTGCGGCGAAACCGGGGAACGCCATAAACGCTTAGTGCCGCTATGTGAATCCATACGTAGCGTCCTACAGCAAAGCAGCTGAGTGAAGTGGAGGACAGAACACACAGTCCTGATCATCCAGTAATCTCCCCAACGTTTTCATCCCGCAATAACATTTACACATCAAATAAAGAGACAGTGGCGGAGGGGTCACGTGGTTGGGGCCTGTGGAAATATTTCTGAGAGCTGATAGTGGTTAAATATGGATGGGTCTTTTTTTTCCAGGCTACTCAGCGCTGAAATTAGTGGGACGGATTTCACACAGTGTTACTGAACCCATTAAGGCTTTTCTGCGCTGTTCAAAAGCCTGCGCTCCATTGTGCCCAAAGGCTTTGGAGTCGGGCTTTTCCGCGTTTCCGGTTTGGTTTATCCCTTTAAACGGTCAATTGATTTCCATCACGCGGGAAATTGAGACTGTGAAATTATTCGCGATATTTTCTAGATTTTAGAAACAGAAGCATCGAAACGCGAACGAATAAATGTTTACTGAATTCACCCAGGTTAAAGAAACGGGACGTCATTTCCCGCTCTTTTTGTGTAGAACTTCTAATTGGCTTTTCTGGCTTTTTTGGAGCGCACAGAGCTTCATTCTGTAATTCTGGCTGCGGGCCGCTCGGAGAGATGAAGGGGGCGGGAGGGGGTGGGGGTAAATGGAGCCCAGGGGACTGCTCAACTAGAGGGCAAAAAATAAACTATGGAGATTAATGGCACCAGCTCAGACTGCAGCAAGCTGTTTCTTTTTCTTCTCGCTAATTATTATTATTATTATTATTATTATTATTATTATTATTATTATTATTAATAGTATTATTAATAGTTTTATTATTAATATTATAAATGCACTATTAAATGCATAGTGGCAAATAAACACACATAAATAGTTCTTATTGGAAATGTAAATGCCTCAAACAGATCGAGGCTGGGAAAACAGAAACAGGCGTAAAGATCAGAGGCTGCAGTGATGAGCTCATTAAAGGCGTCTCTCCAAACTAGGCCGCCGTTTACATCTTGATTCTGATGAAGCGCGACGACCAATAAGATCCAAACTCAAACCACAAATACAAGCCCGATGTGACCAAATGTACAACTGCCAAATAAGGCCACAAAAAATATTTGCATTAACAGAAATATTCAAATATCGAAACAAATACAGAAACGCAGATAAAAAAAAAACTTATTCGTTTTGCGTTATTTTAAAACGACACTCTTCAAATATCTGGATATTTTTAGAGTAATTTATGCAGATTGTAAAATTTTAAGATTTTATACTGTAACAATAGTAGTAATAATAATACATATATATTGATGTATAATAGTACTACACTACTACTACTAATAATAATAATAATAATAATAATAATAATAATAACAATAATAATAATAACCAAATCAAAACCAAAACTAAACCTTCCCAGCCTGAATACACCACGACAGCGCTTGACCCCAAAGCAGAGTACAAGCTCGTGATGTCCTCAATCTTAGCCCCCCTGTGCCAGAGTTGCTCAGCTCTCCTGTCACCTGAGAGAGGCTCCTCATTCTCCGCCTGCGTTCAAGAACGCAAGGGCCGAAACGAGGAGCAAGTGTGACACCTACCTGCGGAGGAGGGAAGAGCTTTAGAGAGCAGCCTTGCAGGGGCGCGAGCTGTGCCACAGAGACCCCCACCCCAACCTGTTTTTTTTTTTTTTTTTCGGGTCACGGCACCAGCTCCGCACTCCATAATCTACCTCGCCGAGGTTTGGGGGCTGCCAGCTCTGTTCTCCCACCCTCCGTTAATGCTAAAACAGTGCTCTCTCCACAACCCAGTCCTCATCCCGCACTGCCACGCCTAGGAAGCGGTAATGAGATCGAAATGTGGCATAAAATCGAGCTCATTACGGAGTTCGCCACCTGATTGCTTTGCATATAACACGACGCGGTTGGGGTGTAATTGGGTTAAACGAGTGCTCGACACTTTCGGTCCCTTTTTAGAGGAGGTGGGTGGTGGTTGGAAAAGGGTGGGGGGGGGCACATATATCAGTATTCACCTGCTGAACCAACTCCCCCCCAACATCCCTCCATATATGTGTAAAGCATACCAACTTCTTCACCCCCCCACCCTTCCCCCCACCTCCATCCAGCTCATCAAAGCAAGTTTATGATAATAGCGCGCGCCTGACCCAACTTTTGCACGTGATCTTTGAGAAGGGAAGCAAAACAATACAAGGGGCTCGACTCCAAGCACCGTACCGCACCGACCCTCGGAGCTCGTCATCAAGCTCACGCCACTGAAAGGCCTCGCTGGTTAAAACTGGCACTACGGGCACCGGGTACTGCATGCGTGCAAGGCGCGCCAGCTGCCCATGAGCAGGCGTGCGTTCAAATCAACGGCTGCACACTTGTCGATTTTTTTTTTTTGTTTTCATAATTTACTTCAAAGATAGTGTATTGTCCATTTTAAATACAAAAAATGCTACATTAAATATACATATTAGTCTTTAATACAAATAGACTCAGGCGGCTGCAGCGATTTAAGACAATTCTTAGATGTTACATCTCGATTAACCATTCAGAAACTAAGATTTGAGGATAAGCATTTGACTCAGAAAATAACTGTCCTGGGAAATTCCTTTAGCAGTATTACTATTATCATCTTTCTCTGTGTGTCGTCTTCTTCTTCTTTTTTCATCTTCGTTTCTCTCTCTTTCTCTCTCTCTTGTTTATTTGTTTGTTTGTTTGTTTCAATTAAGCAACCACAAATAATAATAATAAATAATAGTCCGTGAGATCAGAGAGTGGAGGCTGAATTCCCGAATTAAATGTTGGACATACCTTTCTTGAGTTCATAAGGAGAGTCTTTACACAGATCTAGCTGCGTTTGCCCTCTGCCCTTGCTGCTGCTGCTGTCTCGCGCTAGAGCCTCAGCCCGGTTCAGCGCGCTCTGGTTTATTCCATTGAAGTGCGCGGCCGCCGCCACGGCCGCCGCCGCCGCCGCCGCCGAACTCGCGCCCGCGCCCGTGCCGTGTCCGTGGCTGTGTCCGTGCAGGTGTCCGAAAGTGCCGTAGTTCGTGTAGCCCGCGTAAAACGGGGCCGTGGTATAGTAGAGGGGGCGCGAGAGCACGGCGCCGCCCGACAAGGGCGCGCACTGCGGCGACGTCCGCGTGGGCGACGGGTTTCCGCCGGTCGCCTGGCTCGCGGCCTGCGGCGCGTCCCCCCCGCTCCCTCTGCACCTGTCCGACGAGGTGGCGATTTCGGCCAGCGACCACAGTTTGGGTTTGGGCACGGACGGGGCAGGGGGGACGGCGGGGGGACCGCCAGAAGACGGGGGAGCAGCAGCAAGAGGAGGGGGAGGGATGGGAAGAGAGGTGGGGTGGATCACGGAGGTCACCTGGCCGCAGCCACCGCCGAGCACGCTCGCGCCTCGCACCATCGCCACTCCCGCGCTTTCGGGCGCCTTGTCGCGCGCCACGAGCAGCGACGGCGACGACGTGGTGGCTCGCGCGGGGTCCCCGAGCAGATCCGTGCGCGCGTCCGCTTCCTTCAGCAGCTCTCCCTCGGTGAGCAGCGGCTCCACGTCTTTGACACCGGGGGTGTCCGCCTTGAACCGGTCGCACAGGGCCTCGCCTGGGTGGAGCAGCTTCGAGTCTGGGGGGAGGAAAAAAAAAAAAGACGGGAGTCAGGATAATAACGTATTTATTTACTTCCGGTCGCTAAACGCTCTCAGCCGCCTGTTCGCAAACCGGAAATCAGTTTGCGGTTATTAATCGTTATAGCCGGTGCGTTTAGGAATGATACGGGAATTTTCATAAGCCAATAAGAAACAGCAGGTGATGGGCATGTTTTGCCTCGGGAGGCATGTCTGAAGAATCTCTGCAAGTTCTGAATAATAATAATAATAATAATAATAATAATAGTAATAATAATAATAATAATAATAATAGTAATAATAATAATAATAGCGCAGTAATAAATGAGATGCAGCACGCCAGCTGTGCCCTTATTATGCAGCCTAAGATAAATGTGCTGCAAAGCGCCACACGTCACCAGCAATTCTCAGTCCATAAGAAGTCAAATGAGATGAGTTCAAGGTGATTATTATTTAAAGCAATTGTCCTATTATAAATAATATACCACCATTAACCAGCAATCAATTCCGCGCGCGGAGTGGAAACGACTGCGATGAAAAATTGATGATATTTTTTTCCCTCCTTCCCTCTCTCCCTCTCTCTCTCTTCCCCCCTTCTCTTTATTTCCCACCGACCTGTCTCCGTGTCCGTGTCCCCCTTGTCCACAGGCTTGCTCGGCTCGTCGTCGTCGTTCTTCTCCAGGTCAATGTTCTCCTCCTCCTCCTCGTCCTCGCTGCGGTTCCGGGGCGTCCAGGTCATCTTGTTCTCCTTCTTCAGCCTCCTCCTGGCGTTGGCGAACCAGGTGGACACTTGGGTGAGTGTCATCTTGGTGATGATGGCCAGCATGATCTTCTCGCCCTTGGTGGGGTACGGGTTCTTCCGGTGCTCGTTCAGCCAGGCCTTTAGCGTGGCCGTAGCGTCGCGTGTGGCGTTTTTCCGGTAAGCCGGGTCCCCGTATGGGTACGACCCCAAGGGCGCCGCGTACGGGTGGTAGCCGATGGAACCGGCCATGCCCGACGTGTGGTCATACGGGGAGCTCTGCAAGAAACAAAAACAAAAGTCCACAAAGCGAACTGGGTGAGCCACGTGGGGTTTAGCGCGAGAGTGTCCTTCAAAAAACAACAACAGCATGCACGGTGGGAGTTTAACGGACAGTCAAAACTTACCACGTAGTAAATCCACATAAACGAGTCCGTGCACGCGTTTACACAAATATACACACAAACGCACGCGATCGCGTTTTTAACGTCAATTTTAGTTTTGCGCTAAATTACTGCGCCCAGAATCGGTTCCGCAACTTTCCCCACTCTGCAGACTGACCCCATTATTTACACGCCAGCCTGTCTCTATCTCTCTCTCCCCTCCCTCCCTCCCTCTCTTTATTTTCTCCCTCTCTAGATTTCCAGCAGCACGCACGCATAAATTTAATGCTAGTCATAATTCCAAATCAAACCGAAATTCACTGGTTATGTAATTATTTACCCCGCATTTAATTTCCGCTAATGATAATAATGATTATAATAATTATAATAATTGGATTTAAGACGTTACTGCATTTAAAGCTAGCAGCTTTACACATTTCCTTCCAGCAGCTTCCCACCCTCGAAACACAGACCAAGCAGCTGAGCAGTGACTCAGGTTGATTTTCCCAGACAGGGAATTTTCAGATTAAAATTTTCCCGCTCCAGGAAATAATTCCTAATCTGTTTATCCTAATATTTGGTAACCACGGACACACACGGCCTGCCTATACGGATAATCCGCATGTATGTCGTATGAATGTAATTTAAACTTGGACTTCCAGTAGCCCCCCTGATCTCTACCAGCACGCACACATTTCTGCTCCCCGGGTTTCACTCACCACGTACGAGGTGAAGGTGGCGGCGGCCGCCGCGTCCGCGCCGTACGGGAGGTGTGAGCTGTAGGCGGGCGAGGCGCCGCTGAACGCCGTGGAGCCTGCCGCGTAGGGCGCGAACGCGGAGCCCGAAGAGGAGCGGCCGAGCTCCTCGGTGCGCGGCCCCGAGATCACGCTCGTGCTGTACGCCGGGCACGAGTAGAGCGCCAAGGAGGCGGACGGCTGATACAAGTAGCCCTGAGGGTACGCCATAGCCGAGCTCAGAAAGCAGCACGGGGGCTTCCCACTTTTCCTTTCTGTCCTTCTTTCTTTCCCTCCGTCCCTCTCCTTCTTCTTCTTCCTCCTCCTGCTGCTGGTTCTTCTTTTTCTTCTTCAGCTACTTCTTCTTCTTCTTTTTCCTCTCTTTCTCTATCCCTCTCGTTTTCTCCCCTCCTTCCTTTCCCCCTCCTCCCCGTTACTCTCTCGCGCGCGCTCCACTCTCTTTCATAGAGTCCCGAACCGCGTCCGTGCTCCTCTCTTCTGGGCGAGTACGGTGGTGGCGGCGCGAGCTGGAGGGAGAGTCGACTGCATATAGACGTCTGGCTAGCGCGCCGCTGCTTCACCGGCTCTGCCGCTGCTGCTCCTCTCCTTCTTCCTCCTCCTCTTGTTTTTGTTGTTGTTTCCCAAGCTCCGCTCCAAGTTCTCGAGCCGCTGCTTGGCCGCCCGCGCGCGCCGCGTCTCTCATGCCGCGCGGGGCAGAAGTTTGCAGTTTTGGCAGAGGGGGTTGGAGGTGGTGGTGGTGGAGGCTGGGGGGCTTGCTTCTTCTCCTTTATTTTGGGGGGTTTTTTGAACGGAGCTGCTGCTTTTCGGACAGGGCTTTTGCTCCGGAGAGTGTCCTGCCAGGATGCTAAGTTGGAAATTGAGGATTCTGACGCCCACTACGCGCCTCACGCTCCTCCTCTCGGGTGTAGTCATCGGAGGAGAAGCAAGGCGAGCCTGCGCTGGCTTACAGCTCTCTCTCTCTCTCTCTCTCTCTCTCTCTCTCCCCCTCTCTCTCTCTCTCTCTCTCTCTCTCTCTCTCTCTCTGACACACTCACACAGAGACATTCACTAACAACCCCCCCCTCTCTCTCCCCTCCCTCTCCTCCTCCTACCCTCCTACCCCACCCCTCCTCTTTGCCTCTAACAAGCCTCATTGCTTTAGAGCGCGAGAGCCGCTTCAACCCCTGGATGGCGATCTCAGCGCGGGACCGGCGCGAGCCAGCAGCTCCAACTTTTTGCTCGTTTTCTAAATACGCGAAGAAGCCGTCACTTTCACACTTGATTAATAACAAACGGGGCTCTGACAGAGAGAGAGAGAGAGAGAGAGAGAGAGAGAGAGAGAGAGAGAGAGAGAGAGAGAGGAAAGGAGGAGGCGGTGATTAAATATTATAGAAAAAGGAAATTGGGATTTTTGCGAAATTGCGACAGTACCTTCTGTGATCTCCGATCTTCTGTGATCTTATTAGTAAAATTATTTATTTATTTATTTATTTATTTATTTATTTATCGTCAGAAAGCCATTACTCCTACAGAACAGGCCGCTCGAGCGAGTCGACAGCAGGTGGCAACGAAGAACGCTGTTTCTTTTTAACCCGTATGTGCACGCGCAATTGATTAATACGAATTTGCGTGCGAGGTATTTGCTGCGCTCATCGCAACGTCGCACATCGACACAAACACACACTCGCACGCGCGCGCGCGCCCGCGCTCCCGAAGAGCTGGTGCAGCAGCGAAGCGCGTGGTTTAAATCCGAAGCAGAAGCGCGAGCGAGGGCGCCTCTGGCTCCGTCCTTCCGCGGCAGGGCAGTGGAGGAGTAACTTTTGACAGGTGCTAACTGATTTGTGCGCCGGACAGTTTGCGCCTCAGATCCCGGAATAAACCAGATCTCCTCCTTCTCCTCCTTCTTCTCCTTTGGCTCGAAGCCCCGAGCGCGGACAGATTAAGACCATATGAAGCGGGGCAAATCCGCCACGGCCAGGGGCTCTAAGCCGCTTTCATTCACACACACACAGATCTCTCTGCGGCCGGGGAAAGATCCCCATTTATTTCATTCTGTTGGCCCAACACCATATTGTGTGCGCGGTATCATGGCTATTATGAGAATTAAACAAGCAGAATATAAACAGCTTAGCTCGCGATAAATATGTATTAAACTGCTCCAGTGCGAGAAACCTAAGCAGATAAAAGCAATTCTATATCACAAAAAAAAAAAAATCAAAAATAAATAAATAGCGCCTGAATATTTTTTGCGACTATTAAAAAAACAATTATTATAATTAATGATTGAAGCGTTTTAATCTGTAATCTGAAGCTTAATTTAACAGTTATTAGCGTTTTAGTAATAGACTGATAAAACCCTGCGTATCGTTTTTAGCATTGCGTTTTAATTTAGGCGCAATCTCAGCTGACAGCAGTTAAAACGTGCGGCGTTTTGAGGTGTTTAAACGCAGATGTGTGCTGTTGGCTGTCTGGGTCGTTTTTTTCCTTCTCTCTTTCTCTCACTCTCTCTCTCTCTCTCACTCTCTCTCTCTCTCTCTCTTTCTTTTCGGCTAGTTGAAGTCCTCACTGAGCCGAAAGGGATCGCTGTAGGCGCTGCTAAAAGAGCGACTGCAGGAAAAGAAAAGAGAAAAAAAACGAAAAGGAAAGAAAAGAAAACCCCTCCGGAGAGGAGAAGCAGCGACGCTGATAGCCCACTGTAGTTTCATCTGCATTCCTTTTAACAGCCACCACCACCACCCCGCGCTTCCATTCGGCAATTAGCTCCCGAGCCTGTCATACTGCTAGTACCTAAAATAATACCCCTAATTTATATATTTATATATATATATATATAGATTTTTATATTTAAATTAGGCCTATGTTATGTTTATCATAATGTAAATAAAGCAGAAGGCTGCTGCTGCTGCTTATTATCACTCCCTCTTTTCCCCTTCTCAATTTGAACTTGATTGGGCCCGGCTGGATTTAGCAAAGCAGCGCCCCCCAACTACCCCCCCACCCCACCCTGTTCACCACCACCCCAACATTTCAACGCCCCATTGGCCAATTACGTTTACGGATCCCTCTGAAGGACATTAGAGATGGCCAATGCTCAGTCACCTCCAAATTAGCATAGCGGTTGCCTAGGAGACCGGAGTGGGGAAGCGTTTGGGTGACGTCAATCTTCATTGATAGTCCATTATCGGCGATAATGACTTCCTCTCCGCCAACAGGGCTCGAGCATGGAGGAGAAAGGAGGCAGGAAGGAGCTCGCCGTCCTCGCGCCGTCTGGGTGAGCGAGGTAAGGAACTCCCGGCTTCTCTGCGGAACGGCGCTTTTAGCGGCAGTTTATTTATTGCTGATTTTTTTTGTCCTCCAGGAAGCGCGAGGGTCGTGTTTTTTTTGGAGGGGGTGTTTAGCGTTGAAGGATGGTCGGGGCTTCTGTAGGGAGGCAACCCCTTACTTCCACAGGCTCAGCTCAGTTGTTTACCTTTTAATAGCGTTTTCGGGTCGCATGCACAAAATTGCGCGTGACGTTTCCGTCTTTTTTTTTTTTTTTTTGCGCGCGCGAGTCACTACAAAACAAAGCGCTGACTTGACTTGAACAGCGCGGCTGAAATGCTGTTAGACATTCAGTCTGAGTGTGTCTGTAAAGGTAGACTATATAGTTGGACTATGTATATATATATTTATATATATATGTATATATAATAATTTGTTCTGGTTGCGACATTCGCTGTCAGAACTGCGTGTGTAAAACCGGATAAGTTTGGAAGGACGGCCGGAACGTGCTTTTTCTCTCGGTGTGTTTAAAGCGCTGCCTCAGTACGCCTGGGGGTTGGGGGGAGTGTGTGTATATGGTGGTGGTGGGGGGGGGTGCTGTCGAGAAAGCAGCCTAATCTAATTTGGATTTTGAAAACTCTGATTAGACAGCATTATATTCTCTTCTATTTAGCGCCGGTTTAATTGCCTCGCGCGTCCACGCAGATGTGGGTTAAATGAAGTTGGAGCGGCTTTGACAGGTTCGCGCTCGAGGCGCAGGCTGCACGCAAGAGGCAGCAGCGGCGGTAGCGGCGGCGGCTTCGGCGGGCTGCAGTAGCCCACTGCACTCTCTCCGCGGCCCCCCTCGCGCGGATCCTAGGCTCTCTAAACCTGCTCTAAACCGATTAGAGGACGGCAAATATTCTTTGATGTATTAGCTGAGGGCTTTTTGCCACTTCGGAGCCAATTGAAATTCAAAACAGTCCGCCTCCAATGCTTTGGGGAGATCCGCCGCAAATAATGGATGTGATTTAGCTTTGACCTTGCAATTTTTATTAAATGATTAAACACACGATCAGCAAGGGGCCACGCTAATAATAATAATAATAACAATAATAATAATAATAACCAATAATAATAATACGGTTATTATAGTATAATTATACTGTTATTATACTATTAATGTATTATTATTGTTAACACTATTATCCATGTTGCGTCAATGCCTTTGTCGTCATTACCTTACTGCATATTTTCTTCTTATCATTTTATTTACCTTTATTAATTTAATTGAATTTCATTCCTTGATCCACCAAGGCTCTCAAATTAAGCCACCTCTCAAACCTGGGGTGCCCAAAAAAATTGCCCAGATTTGAGTTCAATATGCTTTACCCCACCAGCTTCAACCCACAAAGGGCTTTAACAGTGAGCTGGTGGGTTGAACGAGGTGGTTTAGATCAGGCTAGAGTCTCAGGCCCAAGTTTAGACCTGACCTGCTGGAAATGTGAACTTAATTAATTAATTAATTAATTAATTCACTGATAAAGTTCTAATTTTTCTGGTTTCAGTGCTTTGGAAATATCCCAGACCTTCCATCCTACAAGTAGGAGAGCCAGAAGGTGAGGTAATGCATTGTAGAATTATTAGTATATATAATAATATTAATAATATTAGTATTTTTGTGAATGTGCATGTGTGAACATTGTTGGTAAAGATGGTTATTAAAGTTTTGCTTGCCCGAATGCAGTCGCAGGCGAAGCTTTCGATGTAAAGCCTTCTATGGCGGTACGGTAGAATTGATTCCAGTGCAATAAACGTGTAATGATAAAGAATGTACTGCAGTGTAGAGTCTTAATGCGTTCGTACCGTGTGCACCTTCCCAATGCTTGTGTTATCATGTGATCTATCTCCATCTAAGCATGATCAAATCCGAGCCACAGCTCAGAAGGTCAAATGCTAGAAGGGCAATCCATCCCCACCTGCCAAGGCTTTGGATGTTTGTGTTTGTTTACTTGTTTTTATCACCTCCCCTCATTAAAGCCCACCCAGACTCTTAATGCTGCATAAGCCACCATCATTAAAGAGCAGCCCTGCCATGGTTTGATTAGCCCTGGCTGGACAGGTGTGCACAGAATCACAGTTTGGAAACTCTACCTGATTGAATCAGCTCCAATTCTTCATCCAGAGAGGCTTTTTTTCCTCTGCACTCTTTCACCAGCAGAGGTAGACTGAGGCCCCTGTTTCCCCTGACTGGGGGCTTCCCGCCGTGTCTCCACAGGGCCCCCGGAGAGAGGGGGCACGCCGTTAGCCGAGCTAAACGATCAGATGATGGCCCTGTTATGAGAATGGATTCCGAAATGAGAGATTTCAGACAGAGATTGCGCACCTCCTCTCTCTCCTGCCAGCTGGTTGGGATTAGGATTGATCTGGTGGAGGTGAGCTATAGGAAACGGGCTTCGGTCTTATTAAACGATTCCCTCCAAGAGAAAGGTGGAGTGTTTACAGTTGTAGCCGCAGGGCTGTTTCTGTTAGTGCTCCTGTTCCTCTGTTCTGTGTCTCTTTGTCTGTCATCTTTTATTCTTGATCAATCAATCAATCAATTAATCAATCCATCAATCAATATAGGCTTTTGAGTGTAAGGTACAGTATTGCCAAAGCATTATAACAATAACAGTAACAACAAAGAGATTAACAACATTCAGAAATGACAAAAATAACAATACTACCAACTAAAATAATATTTCTTATTTTCTTATTATATTAAAATGTAATTATTTAAAATTTTAAACTAAATTTAAAAACTAATAACTTGTTAACTTTGTACTTATATATACTATTATAGACTGTTATACTGTGTATATATATATATATACACACTATTTTCATTTGCTCCATCTCTTTAAATTAATTCATTTACTAAACTCTTAATTATTATTAGAAATTAATAACTTAAAAACATTGTATCTTTCTCTCTCTACATACATATATACATACACACATACATACGTATATACATACATACACACATACATATATACATACATACATACGTATATACATACATACATACATACATACATACATATATACATACAAACACATACATATATATATACATAAACACATATATACATACGTATATACATACACACATATACATACACACACATACATACGTATATACATACATACATACACACACACACATACATACATATATACATACATACACACACATACATACACACACATACATACATATATACATACACACATACACACATACATACACACACATACATACATATATACATACACACATACACACATACATACACACACATACATACATACACACACACACATACATACATACATACATACATACACACATATACATACGTATATACATGCATATATACACACATACATACATATATATATATATACATACATACACACACATATACATATATAGGTTTATGAAGATTTATATAGGCTCATATACAGAGTTCTATCTCTTTCATCTCTCTTCTTGGCCTCTTTCTCCTTCACTCCTTTTTCTTCTCCTCCTCCCTCCCTCTAATTTCTCCCTCTTCCCTCTCTTCCTCTCCACCTTTTTTCCATTCCGGCGATGGAAAACTGGGGTAACAGAGTCCATGACGAGACAAATTATGGGTAACTTTCGTTTGAAATGAGTCAATAAGCCGAGTGACTGGAGGTGTATTGATTGAGCGTAATAAGGACGGAGCGGTTCAGGCAGCAGCGGCTCTCGCTGGAGGAGCTGCTCCCGCCTCTAGCTCCTAAACGCAGGCCTCAGCAGGGCTGGCCTTCACAGGCAATACCTGACCTCGGAGTCCTTCTGTGTAGTCAGCTTTGGCAGAACTGAAACAGCTCAGAAACTAGATTAGCTGGAACACGCCTCTGGCTTTATGTGACAATCGATTGTTTATTTGTTTATTTGTTTATTTATTTGTTTGTTTTGCTGCTTGCAGGGCTTTCAGCATCCCAGCAGCTCAAATCTGTTTTGTCTGGTCATCAGATAAACACCTACTCAGATGTGCTTGTAGCTGCTATTACAGACACCAGTCGAAGCCAGCAGTGTGGCAGTCAGAGTAAACGCCTAACTGCAGCTCCAGCTCTCAGCCCTGTATCAGCAGGGCCCGTAACCGAGGTGGGAAAACAACCAGTCAAAGATTCTGTGTCTGAATGCAGAGTCACTTTAGTGACCTCCAGAAAATCTAATTAAAACTAATCATTATCTTTATTTATTTATCTATTTATTTATTAATTAAGTAATTCATTTATTTATTTATTTCAGATGAGATAGAACACTTTACTTATCCTGAAGGAAGTTTATTTAACATGCAGTTATAATCAGCTTTCATCTCCAAAATCAAAACTCTGCTCTTCTCTTCTCTTCTCTTCTCTTCTCTTCTCTTCTCTTCTCTTCTCTTCTCTTTTCTTCTCTTTTATTCTCTTCTCTTTTATTCTCTTCTCTCTTTTATTCTCTTCTCTTCTCTTCTCTTCTCTCTTCTCTTCTCTTCTCTTCTCTTCTCTTCTCTTCTCTTCTCTTCTCTTCTCTTCTCTTCTCTTCTCTTCTCTTCTCTTCTCTTCTCTTCTCTTCTCTTCTCTCTTTTATTCTCTTCTCTTCTCTTCTCTTCTCTTCTCTTCTCTTCTCTTCTCTTCTCTTCTCTTCTCCTCTCCTCTCCTCTCCTCTCCTCTCTTCTCTTCTCTTCTCTTCTCTTCTCTTCTCTTCTCCTCTTTTTTTCCTTCTCCTCTCTTCTCTACTCAATTCCTCTCTTCTTTAATACTCCTATCTTCTATTCTCCTCTCATCCCATCTCATCTCACCTCTTCTCTTCTGTTCTCTTCTCTTCTCTTCTTTTTTCTTCTCTTCTCTTCTCTTCTTATCTCTACTCTACTCTACTCTACTCTACTCTACTCCTCTTTTTTATTCTCCTCTCCTCTCATCTCTTATCTTTTGTTTCTCTTCTCTTCTCTTCTCTTCTCTTCTCTTCTCTTCTCTTCTCTTCTCTTCTCTTCTCTTCTCTTCTCTTCTCCTCACTTTTCTTCTCTTCTCTTCTCTTCTCTTATCTTCTCTTCTCTCCTCCTCCCCTCCCCTCTTCTCTTCTCCTGTGGGTCACTTTCACCCCATCTCCACTCTAGCCGCCTCCTAACCTTGAGCTCGTGTAGAGGCCCTGCATCCAGTAATGAGCAATGAGCTGAAGCTACAGAAGCAACGAAAAGCGATTCATCCTCCGCTCTTCTCTTCCTGCCCTGTTGTTTTGTTTTCTCCGCCAGGGTCTTTGATGCCATATCCTCTTACATTTTGCTCCCCCTCCTCCCCAGCAGCCATGTTTTCAAAGAAACATCCAGCAGAAAACACCCTCTGCATTTGAAATGTAGATCGCTCCAGCTCCCGCCATTCTGCGTACACGCTTCCATCCCCTCTCTTCCAGGAGTAGGCTTTTCCCCCACGATTCATCTGATACATTCGAATGGCTTTCCCCCCATCAAGGCCTTTGTGTTTCGCTAAAGCCATGCAGAAGAGGCTTCATCCTCCATTTGCTCCCCATCAGGGTGATGTCACAGCGGTTCAGGATGTACGCAGTGTGTGTTTTCCATGATGTGGAGATAGCAGATGAAGGACATGCTCAGAGTGTGTGCTGACTGCCCGGAGTAGGGCACATGTCGGGTGTCCTAAGGTATAAACATCAGCTGCTAAATGTGTTATAATCTGTTATAGAGGAACTGTATGTGCATACATATCCAATGCACCACTGATTCCGCTGTTCATTCGCCCTATGCCTACGCCCTGTCACTGCCCAATGAAAGACATGTCTCAAAGTATAGATTTTTACCCAGCAGCTGCTGTTTACACTGTGTGCAAACTTCATGAAAATTGGGCCAACAGAAATGGACCCAAATTGGTTGGAAAGACGTCTGGTTCCATTGACTTACATTAAACTTAAATTGGGTTTTTGCCCTCTCCTGTAAAGTTGGCATTTTGGAGATTTTTCTTTGGACAGTGATGATATACGGAATTTCTTTCCCTCCAGTTTCTCTATTTTTGACGTTATTGAAGTCACACTTTACTAAAGTGCATAAGCCTTTTATGGGAAACAACATAAATACATATAAGCATATATACAGGCTTGTTCTAACAAGCACCACTCGCCCTCACCCTGTTAAAAAGAACAAAAGCTGATGCTTTCTTTTTCACTTTGTCAAATGACGTTTTATATGCTTATGTCTTCAAAGGGAGGATAACTTGAAAGGAAATGCATAGAAGTACTTGTATGATCAATACCAGTATAAACGGATTGTCCCTGTGACGGTTCAACAAAACATTGGATCTGTCAGAACAGCAGAAACATATGGTTCTTTTAATGTAAGTCAAGGTAACCAGACACCTTTTTTTCCCTCAAGTAATTTTGGGCCATTTTCAAGCCATCCGTTCATCATGAACTGCATTTACACTGTATAGAATAAAGTGTTAACTATAACTTTAGTGTTCAGGCCTTAAAATGTTGAGTTAATTGTATTTTAATTAGTGAGCTACCAGAACAAGGATCTGTGTTTTATGCACAAAAACATAAAAATTAAAAGTTACAAAAATTAGCCTGAAATTAAAACCAGCATGTGTGTTTGCAGTGAATAATGTAAAAGGTAAAGGCATTTTCATAGTATATTAATAACTAAACAATTAACAAATCTGACATGACAGTAAATGTAACTTGGACTGGGACACTTTCTATGGACACTGGACTGACGAAGCTTTCTGAATTCATAAGACATTATATGGCATGCATAATAGCTTATAGATAGATAGATAGATAGATAGATAGATAGATAGATAGATAGATAGATAGATAGATAGATAGATAGATAGATAGATAGATACTTTATTGATCCCCAATGAAAATTTATAATACCTGGCATAGGCCTGTATAAAACCAAAAACAACTTGGATGAGTTTCATTTTCATTTACCTAATCATAGAACCTTATGAAGTCATATAGCCTGGCTTTATAAAGTGTTATGCATGTAATCTAATCTAATACATATATATATATATATATATATATATATATATATATATATATATATATATATGTATATAATGCTTTCTCAATACTAATAAATAAATCTTATAGTAAGTTTTACCACACATTCCATTTCTATTCTATTAGACTGCGATATATAACCACTAAACACATACATCTTCTAGTTCTAGTAACAAACTGACTTTATGTGAAGCTGCTTTGAGACATTAGCTGTATAAAGTGCTATACAAATAAATATTAATTGATTGATTGATAGTTCTGTTGCCTCAAATTCCTTAGGTTTATTGTTTAATTATTTATATTAATAGTTATTTGTCTTAAATTATTTAATTGTTGATTTGAATGATATATTTCATTATTTCTTAATTAAGTTTAGTCCCTGTTATGAAGTCAGTAGCTACTACTTCGGTTTTATCAGTGTTTACTTTTCTGCATCATTTGAACAGCAGCCTCTGTTTACACTGTGCCAAAGCTTCACGATGAATGGACCAACCGAAATGGCCCAAACTGGCTGGGAAAGACGTCTGGTTCCATTGACTTCCATTAAACTTATACTAGGTTTTAGGCCTCTCCTGTGAAGTTGTCATTTTGGAGATACTTGTTTTATTTTGGATAGCGATGATGTGGTTTTATGAGAGTAAGTAGTTATGGGCTAGCATACATATGTATTATTATTATTATTATTAATAATAATAATAATAATTATAAAACAAAGGAATATTTAGTCATTAGGGTTCGCTTAAACAGATAATGCACATATTTAAATAAATAAAATATATTAAATAAATAGAATTATTTTAGATCCAATGTAAGGTTATGGAAATCCCAGATTGTGTGTAGCTCCGGTTTTACAGTGTTGTGTTTAATTGTGTTTCCAATCAAACCCTTGTGGAATCTTGCACATGCAGGCACATGGAATCTGGGAATTCCAGACCTCAGACGTCTGGCTCAATCTGGTAGGCCAGTGTGTGATAAATGCCCCATTGTTGGTCACTAGTGGATGGCTTTACTGGATTGAGAGTTGATGTAGTGCAGATCTCTCTCTCTCTGTCTCTGTCTCTCTCTCTCTCTCTCTCTTTCTCTCTCTCTCTCTTTCTCCCTGTCTCTCTCTCACTCTCTCCCTCTCTCTCTCACTCTCTCCCTCTCCCTCTCTCCCTCTCTCCCTCCTGCTCCCTGTCTGTAATGATTCACACCTGTCCAAGCTTCGGAGAGAGGATTCTGCCTCGGGTACCTGTCTTACTGGTCCGCTGTCCTCGAAAGACTCTCAGGTATTTCCCAAGTGTGCGTATGTGTGTACATATTCCGCACCCCCCCACCCCTCCACCTGACTCTGGGTGCTCGGGGGCCCTGCTGTTATTTACCAGTGATCTGCTCCCCTAATCCTCTGCTCTGTGGCTGAAGGGTGTATTTCACTGTGGCATGCCTGATGTCTACGGGCGCGCTCACCTTTCACTTCCCATGAACATCTGTGACCCAGAGAAACGTGGTTCCACCCTGCTAACGCAAACAGAGCGCTGAGATCAAAGGCAGGCTGAGCTCACCTGTGCTCCAGGAGAGAAAGCTTCTTAAATCGTCACATGACCCGTAAACAGGAACAAATCAACGTGTCTGTTCCGGGCTGCCTTCAGTCACTCGCCCGTCACCATGGCGGTGTTGCGGGAGGAAAGGGGGACTGAAGCTAAACCTGGGAATGAGAAAGTGTTGTTTTAGCCTAAACCTGTTTTATTCAATTTAATTAATTGGAAAAAATTAATATTCAATTAATTAATTAGTTAACTATGGAAGACTGAATTCACTGACCAAGTGGCCAAAATTATGAAACTAGAGCAGTTTACAAAGGACATATATAATGGTACATGCTGTACACAGTGGGCTCCCAAAAGTATTTGGACACTTTATAAAGTGTAAATTTTAAATTTAATTTCTTTAATTTCTTATAATCAAATGACATTTGTAGCTAATAATATATTACACACCATTAATTAATGGCTAATACTGGGACTCTTGTAGAGGAATTCCAACCAGGCTGTCCTGAGGGTTATGGAGAAACCTGTATTCTTTTATTTATATACACTACCAGTCAAAAGTTTGGACACACACCTCTAAACGGATGTAGTTGGTGGTCTTAAAGACTCTACAGTCGTACACTGAACAGTTCCAACTGGTGAGAGTCTGGACCAGTACATGTCCTCTTGATGTACCACAGTAATGTGTCTCTCATTGGTAATTACAGTTAACCGAATACTCCATTCTACATCACAATGTGTTTAATGGACACCTCCACCGTCCACAGCGACCTCCTTCATCTCTTCCGCAGTGGGTCAGTTATAGCATCCCTCACTGACACTATGTTTGTTGTTTCCAGAAACCTTTGACCTTTGGGCAGTCAAGGACTGGATGTCAGAGAACCAGCCCTGTGACCGTAGGGTCGACAGTTCATGCTATGAACCGATAGGACACGACCGAAGTGTCCTTCAGCAAGGCACCTCGCGCCATGGATAGAGCTGTCCACCTCTCGGTGCAAGTGCGCTCGCTGCCACCTGGAGTGTGTGTATGTGGGTGTTTCATTACAGGGATGGGTTAAACGCAGTAGGCAAATGCCTCTGTTTCTCAAATCGTACTAAATTCTAATTCGGATTTCTGCACTGCCCTCTAGTGGATGTATGGCTTAACATCCAACACCATTCATATCCATGGTTGTATGTAAAGCCAGTATAAATGAGCCTTAACCACAAACCCAACCCTAACCCTAACCCTGATCTCAGTAGCCAAGAATAAAGGTGTTCTCAGTTTCAGAGATTAAACAGAGAATTAAGCTGAACCAGACTGCTGATCCTGTTATAGAAGGTTACTACAATGACAACTTTAACAGCATGAAAAATCATACTAATAATTTTGATACTTGTTTCTAATGTTGTGCATTTGCTTCTCAAACTTTTTAAAATCTATTCCACAGGAAAAATAAATTTAAAAATTAGTAATTACTAATTAATAACACATTAATAAGTATTTGTGGCACACTTATACCCTATAGGGTTAAATGGGCTAGAGAAAAAAACAATTAGCTTTTATTTTTATTTATATTTATTTATGTATTTATTTTTCTGTGAAGCTGCTTTGAGACAACTTTGGTTGTAAAAAGCGCTATACAAATGAATATAGATTAAATTATTGATTGATTGATTGATTGATTTACCTGACATCATACAAAATCAAGCATTCTATCCAAAGTGTGTGCTTTAGATCATTATTGTTTGAGGTGTTTCTTTGCAGACGTCTACAGGTCAACATCTAAAATCCCTTATTTTCTTTTACACATGATCTTCCATCAGTGAACACATTCTCACTGATTCCACTACCAGTCTAAAGCTTCCTGGCTCCTCAGAGCAGATTCTCCTTCTGTGTATCTTAAAGCTCTACTGTAGAATAAAATTAAAGACACCAAACTATAAACTAGCCCTCATGGAATTATACAGTCCACCTTAAAACCCTCTCATGGAATTATACAGTCCACCTTAAACCCCTCCAGAGTGGAGCTGTACAGGAGGATGGAGCAGCTTCCTTACCCTGCAGTGGAGCTGATAGAACAAGGGTTATTACTAAGCAGGTTTGGAGCGATTCTATTGGTCGGTCCAGCATGAATATTCACTAACCTGAAAGGAGAGCTAGAGCTTTTACACTGTGCAGAAAAAGAGATCAAAGTTTTTACACCACTAAATATATATTAGAGGTGGAGATATGGAGGAGTATCATACTGTGTACATCAGCAGTAGATGTGGGGTATCAGGATATGGACTGGGTCAGACTCTCATTGGGTGGAGCTGTTCAGTGTACCACTGTAGAGTCTATAAGACCACCAACTCTAAACCTTTGAGTAGTACTGTATATATATATGTACAGCGGGGTATATAGGTTTTATTATTATAATTAATTTATTAGATTTAATAAACTGTAGCAGACGATATATATACATATAATATAAGATGACCAGACAAAGTCCCCTACCCGGCAGTGTGTAACACCTCCACCAGCACCAGTAACAGCTGTGACTGGATTTGGGCTGGACTGGACGAGGTTCTGGATCAACGTTTAGACACTTGGTCACTTGGTCCAGGCTTGGTGGACGCCTTCCCTGGCGTTGTGCTGGTTGTTACAGGCAGTCCCACAGATATCTAAGAGGATTCAAATCTGGGGATTCTGCGGGCCAGTCTAGATGTGTGAATGCTCCCGATTGTTCATCGTGCTAATCAGTCACATTGGTAGCTCTGTACACACCCCCGGTATTGTAGTCTTGGAATACAGGGAGAGGAGTGTTGCGTTCCCTGGTAGGATGATCAGCTATAAGCTCAGTGTAGGCACGGTGGCTCACATCCGTCATGCTGTCACCTCAACCAAAGAACTCATTACCACATAATTAGAACACTCCCAGATCATCACAGAGGGGACTCATATACATATACTACTACTATTATTAATAATAATGCAAATAGTAATAATAATATTAATTCCTACACGTCATTAAATTTTATTCCATTTTTTAAAAACATGTTATCAGTGTTTATCCATAATGTGGATATTGTAATGACGCTATCCACAGTGTGCTATTGGAACCAACATTAACAATAGCAATACAGCATCATATTACCCAGCCCTTATATGGACATACGTGTGACCTCATGTGCCAACATCATTGTATGGTACACTGGCTTGAGTGTGTGAGCCATACTGTTGTAGCTTAGGCCTCAACCTAAGCAGCCCAGAGCTTCTCACAGCCACTTACGCCTGCCCACCGAACTGGTCTGGATCATCTGAGCGGGGAGGAAAGAGGGATAGACAGCGAGAGCGAGAGTGAAGCAGGCATGTGGCAGAGCGGAGAGGTGTGCGAGGTTGAAGGCCGTGCCTCTGTCTTTGCGGGAGCCCGTTTAAGCAGTGCTTTGAAAGTGAAGCCAGACGGAATCAGCGATCATCTCTCTGATGAGAGGAGCCGCGGGGGAGCACAGAGTTCACCCTAAGAGAAGAGAAGAAAAGGGCACCACCACACATTTTCCATCAGCACTCGGCGCTCAGGAGAGATCCGCTATTAGACCATCTTCTCTTTTTGTTTTCGGGGTCGTGATTTGTTGACACTGTCACAATTTCTTTTTACTCTCCCATAATTACTGTCTTTATTTCTCTCCACCCCTCTTTCACACACTGCGCGCAGGTAGGCGAATTGAAACAGGCCCTTGCCTAGATGAAAGGGAGAGAGAGAGAGAGAGAGAGAGAGAGAGAGAGGAAAGCCCATAATGCCCATTAGGTGGATTTCACGCACGCCTCTGATCTGACTAACTGACAGCAGTGTGTGGGAGACAGTGTGCGTGATTGTGGTGGGATCCTTTGTGTATGTGTGTGTATATGTTAGCGTCTACGCATCCGTGTATGTGTGCTCGTCTCGTGTGTGTGTGTGTGTGTGTGTGTGTGTGTGTGTGTGTGTATGTGTGTGTGTGTGTGTGTGTGTGTGTGTGTGTGTGTGTGTGTGTGTGTGTGTGAGTGTGTGTGTGTGTGTGTATGTGTGTGAGTGTGTGTGTGTGTGTGTGTGTGTGTATGTGTATGTGTGTGTGTGTGTGTGTTAGGGCGGAGGGGATTACCACTGATTTAAAGTTGCTACCGGTCCTGATGTTTCCGTCTACGAATGAATCCTCATGATATCATATTCATACTAATGTGTTACTGTGGCGGTTATAAAGCTATATAATCATAAAGACCTTACACTAGATCCAAACACTTAATACACTAGTCAGAAAGCTGTGATGCCAATTTGACATAATGTCTAGGTCAGTTGACAACATTTTCTATGAAGCCTATATTCATAAATAGCTATAAATGTAAAAAAACAAACAAACATGTATATATATATAGATAGATAGATAGATAGATAGATAGATAGATAGATAGATTGGGAAGAGGTGGTACAGTGCAGGGAATGTCTCGTTCCATGTGTGGAAAATGGCTCCAGAGCAGATGTTAATGATTGGCTAAAAGGAGTGACTGCATGTGGGCGTGGCCAAAGACCATAGTGTGAAGGAAGTAGCTGAATCTGCAGGTGTATGGAAGCGTACGGTCATACGGGTCTACCAGCAGTGGATACAATCCCAGTCTACAGGGAATTCTCCTCGGAACTGTGACATGCTACTAGATATGTTTCAGCCACAGGTGAGCTCTGAATGCCGCTTGAAACCATCACATAATGGCATTTTAAACGCTTATAATTGTTAATATGTATTATAAGTGCTCTAGTGCTTTATAAGTGCTCCATAATGGCCTTATAACTCATTATCCATTTGAAGGACATTATAGTGAATAGTGATACTTGTGTTACGACCTATTTATGGAACGTTATACATATGTTACAAAGTACTGTTACCATGTCCCAAGGAGATTTATTATGGCTTTTGGATGTGTCATACTGTCTATGAATACAGGGTCTATGGAAGTTCACATCATACCATGTTATAATGCGTTTAAAAGGCATTATAAACCTCAGCCATGAATAGTGATTGAATGTGTTACACTTCATAGCCATAATTAATATATGCATTGTGAATTATTAACATGGGAACCACTTTTAGCTTGATGTTACATTGAGGGTGCAAGGCATCTCCAGGCCTTCACTCCACAGTAACTTCATGCTCAGTGTGGTGTCGAAGGGGGTTTCGGAGAGGGGATTGGTGGGTACTTGGTTTGCTGCAATGTTGAAATTTACAGTGGTGGTTAACTTTCTGTTTTCTCCTCTTTCCTTTAATGCATCGTATCCTTTTCTGTATGTCAACGTTCGTCTAAGTTCTAAAGCCAAAAGCGACTGGCAGAGGAAGAAACTCCCTCCCACAGAAACCACCTTTCTCAGTTCCCTGAAAGGCCTCGTTGGAATCCCACCGCTATTCTCTGTTACTTGG
The DNA here is from genome assembly GCA_024036415.1 of Prochilodus magdalenae. NCBI lineage: Eukaryota > Metazoa > Chordata > Actinopteri > Characiformes > Prochilodontidae > Prochilodus > Prochilodus magdalenae. Next base: position 73,164 of record JAMWET010003396.1, on the reverse strand, counting down.
TGACATCATCTTGTAACACAGTCCTTATCGCCCGCCTACTAGTAAGCTCACAATGCCCTCACACAACACACAGATAGCTAAACCAGTGAAAACTGAGCACCCCGAAACATCCTGCTCCAGTCTAGCTGGTAAAGGTGATCGGACTCTGGATCCAACTAGTCCTGCAGATCAGACGCCACTGTAAGAACAGCCACAGCGGTCTGGGGGAGGAGCTTGTAGCGAGATGTCACTTTCCCCTGGTATTAAATAGAACATTCTGAAGAGCCATAGTACAGCCCAGAAGGAAATCTCCCACAGAGACCACTTTCCTCAGCTGCCTGGAAGGCCTCGTTGGAATTCCACCATGACATCATCGTGTAACAGTGTATCCTTATTGCCCGCCTACTTGCAATCTTGGCACGCCCTTACACAGACTTTCAGGATCGGACTCTGGGTCAAACTGATACATCCGAATCAACACCACTGCGAAAACTGCTATAGCAGTGTTGGAGGGGGGTGGAGCTTTTGGTAGGATGATACACTGGCACCAATCAGAACAGAGTAGGAGAGCTTACCATTCAGAGTGTAAATGCAGATGTGCAGTATCAGAAACATACATAGTCTACCCTAGTAGATGGCAAAAATTTAATAATCAGCGTTGAAAAATGAACACAATATGATATTCTAATAAAATCTAATTTGGATTAAACCACATATGGACATCATTAACTTCAGATTCACACATCTCATTTTCAAGTTCCCTAAAAAGTCATGGATTCTTTCAGAGAACCGAAAGTGGCTCTCCTATGGTGTCACTCCAAAGAACCCTATCAGCCACCCTTATTTAAGGGTAGTTCTTTTTATATGACACAGTGGGAAGTAAAGCCCCCCCCCCCCCCACGTTTGACCTTTGGCCTAGCCAACACTAACACTAGCTTATAGCAAACCAGATCTAACATGCGCCTGGCAACTTTGGCCGGAACGCTGTCATCTTGGATTGCTCGGCAAGTTGACATGTCTTTCTCCCCCCTCTGTCTGGAACATTGGGAATCTTCTCCGTTTAATTCCTTTGTATGGGCATTTCTTTAAAGATGAAAACACCATGGCCCTTCCCCCAGTCTCTCTCACTCGCTCTCTCTCTCTTACACAAATTAGCTTTAGTCCTGCAGGGCAAAATGACAAGAGGTTACTGGGAGACTATGTGTTTAATTAATTGAAAAATGCTCAAATTGCTTTTACAGTTATTTGAGGCGAAAAAAAGAAGAGAGAGAAAAAGAAAGAGAGAGAGAGAGAGAGAAAATGGAATCCATGTTGCCAGTGCTTGAGCGTAATTAGCTCCCGGGGGAGATGGATATTTAGCTTTAGCAATGTTGCAGCACTTAGGAACTTAGGACACAGATTTCTATTTCGGTAATGAAGGGCCTGGGTTGTCGAGGAGGACAGCTGTAAGGGGGGTATAGTAGGGAGGGGGAGTGAGATTGAGGGGGGGGTCTCAGTTAGCCCCTCCGCGCCTGGGAGAGCCACTGTGTCTGCTGTGAGCGTGTGGGTAATGGATCTGGCAGTGGAGGGTCCCAGGGGCCGAGCATTACCTAAAGTATTTAGGTTTCCAATTAAACCAGGGGGAAGCGGCATCCATCGCAGCCAGGCCAGGAACAAAAACGGGCCGATTCACAGCCCCAAAGACTCGGGAACGCCAGGACAGGAGATGGTCTGCACAGGGAAGAGGGGAAGAAAGAAAGTCCAGGAGTATCAAGCTTTATTTATTCCGGCTGTAGCGGTTATACGCCGGTGATTTGAATGGCTTCTGTGAGGAGGTGCGATGTTTGAGGAGAGAGAGAGGGAGAGGTAAACAAAGGGGGATGGAGGTTTAGAAAGAGAGAGCGAGAAGAGAGAAAAAGAAAAAGAGAGAGTCACTCTGTATATACATGGAGAGGTGAAAAGAGAGAGGGCGAGAGGGGTTTAATGATCTAGTGGAGAACACCAGTGAGCGGTATTCCGAGACTGCCAGAGCAATCTAAAGCAGCTCGGTCCCATTTGGATTGGGCTGAGCTCTCCTCCAGGGCCGGAATGCCTTTCTGCAGAACTGCCACCCGCTTGAACTGGCCCGTATGTGTGTGTGTGTGTGCGAACATGTGTGTGTGCGTGTGTCAGCAACTGAGTAAAACCACTACACGACTTGTTGGAGTATATCAGGTTTCTGAATAATGAGAAATACTCAGAACAGGGTCAGCACAACTCAACCGCACTTTCATCTCACTAATCTCTGGTATTCGGTGTTAAAATGACAAAAAGTGACCCTTGAAATTGACCTTGAGCCTTTTCTTAAACATTTCGTACGGGTTCAGTTTGTTTGAGCGGCCTTGGGTTGTAAATTAAATAGGGACAAGAATTCAGGAGCTTAAAAATCTGGAAAATAGAGGTCAAATAAGTGGTGCAGTAACGTTACACTGGATTCCAGTTTAGTGTTAGTGTATTCTTTTTCAACAGTAAATGTATTGTCATAAATTATATTTAAAAAAAACGTTTAAAACTTATAAAACTTATTTTTCAGTACAATGAATGAATGTTTCTAAAATTTAAATAAAATAAAGTGCTTATTTTTTTCATAAATTCTTGCATTTTTAATAAAAAAAAATTCAGTGTTTACTAACCCTAACAAAAAAACAAACCCACTAGCAAAAACATTTCCACATTGGTTATTAAGTAGACACATGTTATGTACATGAAAAATCATTGGCAACCATTTCATATAATGCAGAACTGGCTGTTCTGACTGTTAAGCTGTTCTACTGTATCACTGGGAACATGTTAAATGGTTCTATAAAGCACCTTGTAAAAATGGTTCCACTGTTGTTACAAGTCATATGATCATTTTTGGCACTGTACCCTACCAGTCAAAAGTTCAGACACCGTCCTCATAGCAGGTTCACCTCTTGTTGATCTCTACTGTAGAATAAAAGTGAGGACACGAAACTATAAACCCCTCCAGAGTGGAGCTGTACAGGAGGATGGAGCAGCTTCCTTACCCTGCAGTGGAGCTGATAGAACAAGGTTTATTACTAAGCAGGTTTGGAGCGATTCTATTGGTCGGTCCATCATGAATATTCACTAACCTGAAAGGAGAACTAGAGCTTTTACACTGTGCAGAAAAAGAGATCAAAGTTTTTACACCACTAAATATATATTAGAGGTGGAGATATGGAGGAGTATCATACTGTGTACATCAGGAGTAGATGTGGTGGATCAGGATATGGACTGGGTCAGACTCTCAGCAGGTGGAGCTGTACAGTGTACCACTGTAGGGTCTTTAACATCACCAACACAGTTTTGACAGGTAGTTTATTTGGTGCACTAAAATGAGAGATAGTTTCCACTTTAGTCTTTATTATTATTATCATTATTGATTTTTATTATTAATTTATTTATTTGCCAGTAAATGTAATGTAATGTATTTTGTTCATGTATAAATGATGTATATATTTGAGTGATGTAAACACAGTGCTTGTTTTTAGGAAATTACTGCACTTTTTAAAATACAAATATACATTAATACACATAAATTAGTGTTTTACTAACCCTAACAAACAAACAAGCCAGCAAGCTAAACGCTGGTTATCTCCTAGTAAGACGTACAGTAGGTTATATATGTTATTTTGTTAAGCATTGTAAATCATGCACAAATGACCCTTTGACTGTTCAGCTGTTCTACTGTATCATTGGGAACGTGGTATATGGTTCTATAAAGGATCTTGTAAAATGGTTTCCACTGTTGTTACAAGTCAAGTAACCTTTTGGGTGCCCTTTTATATTGGCTCAGAGTGTGTTTCCTTCCTGATCCAGTTAGTAAATAAGAAAATGGCTGTAGAGTTCCTAAAAATCAAATACGTCTTATGAGCAGCGAGTACAGTAAGCCCGGTAATAAAGCTAGAGAGGGCTAGGCCTGAAATTACTATCCGTTTATAGGATATCACCCACTGGGCAGGATATATGCTAATTGGGAGGACTGGAGCACAGGGTTTATTTAATTTCCCAGGGTGCACTGGGGCTCAGTGGAGATGACAGAGCAAGTGAGGTAGTGTGTAATGGGAGCTAGACCATTCCAGTGCTGCGCGGCCTTTCTCCGGAAAGAGGAGCAGCGTGAGAAAAGAAAGAAAGTAGACAGAGTGAGACACACACACACACACACACACACACGTACATACATACACACACATACATACATACACACACACACACACACAGACTCACATACATACATACATACATACATACACACACACACACACACACACGTACATACATACACACACATACACACACACACTCACATACATACATACATACATACATACACACACACACACACACACACACACACACCTACATACATACACACACACACACCTACATACATACACACACACACACACACACACCTACATACACACACCTACATACATACACACACACACACGTACATACATACATACATACATACACACACACACACACACACACACACACACACACACACGTACATACATACATACATATACACACACACATACATACACACAGACTCACATACATACATACGTACACACACACACACACACCTACATACACACACACACACACAGACTCTCATACACACCAACATACACACACAGACTCACATACATATGTACACACACACGCACACACCTACATACACACAGACTCACATACATACATACGTACATACAAATACATACACACACCTACATACATACACACACACAGACTCTCATACACCCCAACATACACACACACACACACACACCTACATACACACACACACACAGAGACTCACATACATACATATACACACCTACATACATACACACACACACACACACATACACACACACACATACATAAATAAATACATACATACATATACACACACAGACTCACATACATACGTACCTACACGTACATAAACACACACACACACACACACACACACACATATGCATACATACATACATGTACATATATTAGTACACACACACATACAAGCTAAGGTAAGAAACTGTTGTATCTCCATTTTTCAGATCATTAAAATGCTTACACTGCTCTGAACATCGTCTCTATTTACATTAATGTTAAGTATGTTTTCTATAAGGTTTGAGATCCTATTAGAAGGAATGCGTACAGACTAACATGTATATCCATTTTTGTCTATTTTTACATGTATGCCTCATTCGTACAGCTGCTGTTTACAATGTGCAAAAAAAAAGATGTATCTATTAATATAAAAAGTCTATAATTATTTAGAAAAAGAATAATGCATTTGCCATTTTGGAGACAGAAGTTCAGTCAAAAGTTTAGGTACCCCCATCTAAATGGATGATTTTGGTGATCTTAAAGACTGTACTTTGGACAGTGGTATTGTATATAGGTATTTCACATCTGAATTAATATACTTGTTTTGTTAATATATTTTGTGGTCAAAAAACAAAATTAGCCCTTTTCCACCAATCATATTTAGTTGAATTCATATATTTTCATTTATTTATGTTAGAAAATGTATCTGGTTCAAACAACTACATTAAATTAATTGCATTAATCATGTTATGTTATAACTACTAGTTATGGTTATACTCACGGGGTATTAATCTACCTCATTTCATTTAGTGCAATACCTGCTGTAATGTAAATACAACCAGTCTGCCTTATATGGGTGTGCAAATATTATTATATATTGATATTAGTTTATCAATTAGCTAATTCTTGTAAATTAAATATTAATTTATGTCTTCTATTTATTGTAATAATGTGCATTAATATAGTTTATGTGTAATATAGTTTAAATATAATGTATGTTGTGGCTGTAATGCTGTAATTTCTTTTCAGGATTAAAGATCTATCTATCTATCTATCTATCTATCTATCTATCTATCTATCTATCTATCTATCTATCTATCTATCTATCTATCTATAAGCAGTTGATTATTCCTCTAATTTGACAATACACAGAGAGTCACAGTCAGAACAATTGGAGTTGATAGACGGAAAGACAGCCAGAGAAAAAAGCAGACTACCCTGCATCATGCTAACAACTTTAGCCATTAGCTAAAGCTTAGCTTAACTCCACCTCCCTCCTTGTCCCCTCTCCTACCCACCACCCTACCCAGTGTTTGCTTTGTGGACATTACCCACTGGCCCGTAGTGTAGTGTAGCTTAGCACAGCGTAACAACAATGGTGTTAAAAACACTTCACTGGCACCCTTCCAGCTTGGAAACACCACGCCCGCTAACCGTGCCCCCTGTCACCCCCCACAGGGCGTCCATTGTGGCGAGCCACTGACCGTACCGCCCGAGCTCGCCGCTCTTTACCGACAAATAATAAACTGTGTCGGAAAAAAAGGAGCAAAGAAAACGAGAATAAGAAAAGGAGAAACAGAGCATGCTGGCATTCAGCCAGAGCAGGAGAGCACAATGCGAGTGCCAAACCAGCGTTTTAAAATCTGGAAGCTGGAAAAATGAGGCAAGATACACACTGGAACTCCTTTCTTCATCTTACACATGACTTAAAATGGATTTATTCAAAGTTATTGTCACGGGATACTGTTGTGGATTTATAAAAGACTCTGCTGGTCCCGCATGGCACTCTGGAGATAATATAAACCCACTGAAATCATTGCGGTGACAGTTTTTTAGTTTAAAGTCTTGCTGAACTGCCAAAATGTGGCTAAATCACATTCTTATTAAGCCTCACTTCCCAGATACCTTCAACAAGTTCCATAAAAGGCCCATAATCCAACAGATTCCTCCAAATACTTCTTGGTCTCATTGGGTTATGTCATATTTCATTTTTGCCTGACCACTTTCCAACCCAGTCTTTATCTTTCTGATTAATCAGGCCAACGTGAGAGTGCTTTTTGGGCTAGATTAGTTTTACCAGAAGAGGCCCGGTAATATCATTTGTGAGGGATTTGGTTGGTCCATTTGTACAGGATAAAAAGTCCGTCCAATATTCATCAGCTTCCCCAGACGTCATAGCCCGGATGCTCACTTCAGCATGACAAAGCACACCTCTGGATAGAATAGCGTTAGGCTAGGCTTATTCAATTTAACCCTCGCAGGTCGTATGCAACATCAAAAGATGTCATATATGAAGAAATATGATCTTGGAAACATTTAAAGCTATAGACATACTTATATACAGTTTTGTTACCTCGACAAGTGAAGAACACAGCCCCTGATTGGTCAAGAAGTTGGGCACATTGCCTTTGATTGGTCAAGAAACGGGGAATACAGCCTCTGATTGGACAACAATCAGGAACACAGCCTCTGGTAGAAACGAAGCCTCTGATTATTCGAGAAGTCAGGAACAAAGCCTCTGATTGGTCAAAAAGTCAGGAACACAGCTTCTGGTTGGTCAAGAAGTAAGAGGTCGAGAACTCACAAACACAGCCTCTGATTTTTTAAGAAGTCCGGAACACTGCCTTTGATTGGTCAATCGGCCAAAAACACTGCCTCTGATTGGACAACAATCAGGAACACAGCCTCTGGTTGAATGATAAGTTAGAAACAAAGCCTCTGATTATTCGAGAAGTCAGGAACAAAGCCTCTGAGGAACACAGCTTCTGATTGGTCAAGAAGTCAGGACCACTGCCTCTAAGTGGTTGAGAACTCACAAACACAGCCTCTAAATTTTTAAGAAGCCTGGAACATTGCCTTTGATTGGTCAAAAGGCCAAAAACACTGCCTCTGATTGGTCAAGAAGTCAGGAACACTGCCTCCGTTTGGTCGAGCAGTAAGGATCACAGCCTCTGATTGGTTAAGAAGTCAAAAACACAGCTTCGGATTGTTTAAGAAGTCAAGAACACTGCCTCTGATTGGTCGAGCAGTAAGGATCACAGCCTCTGATTGGTTAAGAAGTCAAAAACACAGCTTTGGATTGTTTAAGAAGTCAAGAACACTGCCTCTGATTGGTCGAGAAGTCAGGAACACTGCCTCTGATTGGTCAAGAAGTCAGGAACACTGCCTTTGATTGGTTGAGAAGTGAGGAACACTGCCTCTGATTGGTCGAGACACCAGGAACACTGCCTCTGATTGGTCGAGACGTCAGAACACTGCCTCTGATTGGTCGAGAAGTCAGGAACACTGCCACTGATTGGTTGAGAAGTGAGGAACACTGCCTCTAAGTGGTTGAGAACTCACAAACACAGCCTCAGATTGGTCAAGAAGTCAGTACGTAGGGTATGACAACTGTTATATGCAAATAATAAATTTCAGTCCATGTTGAAACAGTACTTATACCTCAGCTAAAACAGAGAGAATATATTTAATTGTTTCCTGACATCACAAACTCAGAAGATTCAGCTCAGGTGTAATGCACTGTGTTAATGCGCTGTATCTGCAGAGAGAGTGAACGATATGTTTCCGAACAAACTCATAAAAGTCTCAATCTAAAATAGTGAGGGTGTTCTCATGCTGGTTGAGACAGCCCTCTCAGTTCTCTAGTAATCCTGCGCCAAGCACAGACTAAACCTGCCCTAAAACCATGTAGAACACTGACTAAACCTGCTGTAAGCCTGGCGTGGCGTGGCGCTGTCCAGGCCGGTTACGATAGCGCAGGATTAGCTGTGAGCAGTTGTTGAGAAAATATCCGCACAGCTGTTTTAGAGCACTTAGCTAATTACATTTACCTCTGCTGTGTGTGTGTGTGTGTGTGTGTGAGGTCCCCTCTAGGGCTCTGTTCTTCACACTACAGCTCTACTTAATTATGTAGTGTTTGCTTAAGTCACTTGACAGCTACACACTGTGTGTGCCATCCTGCCTGTAGTTATTGCCTTTAACGTTCGGTACACTATAAATACACCAACAGCAAATCAGGACAAACAGAAGCCCCTCATTGTTTCCACACCATCTGTTCATGATGACTGTTCAAAGAGGGTTCCTTAAAGGAATGATTCCATTTTTGCCCTTAATGATAGTGATGGATGTTCTCTCCATTCAGCGGCGTTGTCAGTTTAGTTGTTGACGAAATTCATAAAGTTATCATCCACCATCTAAATAACACCATACACTCATCATCAAAAGAATAGCAGCAGCAAACGGAATGAAACTTGGTGCGTTGGATTGACCTTGTAAGTGTGTGAGACATTGCTCAGACGCCCATATGACGTAACCAAGGACGGGTCTTATCGCTGTACCTGACTGACCCAACATGCCACCATTACAGAGCAGTGGTGCCTCCATGAGTCCTCCTGTTAGTGCTGCACCATTAGCAGATGGCTGCACCACGCAGGACTACATGTACACAGACCGTTACCACGACTGTTCTTAACACCACGTCACCGTCACCAAAGACTGCAGTGGTGTCGTACTAGACTGTCATGGAGTGACTCAGAATGGCAGCGGGTCATCTTCAGTGACGAGTCTCGCTTTAGTCTTGGTGGAGACGCCCAACGAATCCGTGTGTGGAGGCACCGTGGTCAGCACCAAGATGGACGGTTTGTTGTCACACGTCCAGAAGACATGGTGTCCCTCCACCTCCACCCCTACCGCACCATCTGCAGGAACTGTGTGAGGATGTTCAAGCTGCATGGGATGGATTATCACAGGACTCCATCAGGAACCTCTACAGCTCCATACCGAGACGTCTGGCGTGTTGGGTTAGCAAACACGGCGGCCCGACGCCATACTGAGAGACAGACTTCTGTATGTGTAGCTCAATAAATATTGATCATATCAGTCTAAACTCATCATCAGTTATTGATCCTGCTCGCCTTTATCTACCTTCCCAACAGACTCCTTCTGGCGGCAGCTGTTCTGTTCATGATGAGTGTAATTGCCACCAGTGATTTTAGTCACGTCCTCATGCACAATGTCACATTTACCCTGTACGAATCACAGGAGTGTGAATATTTCATCATATCCTGACATGAAGGAGCTTTTCAGAGTGTCAAGTATGGAGGTGCTCAAGGAGGCATTTAGTTTCATCAAGCATAGCACCAATACCGCGGGCCATTCAAGTCATTGGTGAACCAATTCTAGAACATTCTAGAAGACAAGCCAAAGGCCTCCTCTACATTCAACACAGGTGCAACACTTCTGGCAGCTTCAGGTAAGTCATTATGTAGTCTACCCTACAGCTGATATACACGTTAGCAACATGTAGCTGCTAATTTAAGAACTAAAGTTTCATCATTAATATAAGTGGGTTATAAGATGGTTTACATCCTCTAATATACATGGTCATAGGACGCTGCCCATAGGACACAGCCCATAGGACGCTGCCCATAGGACACAGCCCATAGGACGCTGCCCATAGGACACAGCCCATAGGACACAGCCCATAGGACGCTGCCCATAAGACACAGCACATAGGACGCTACCCATAGGACACAGCCCATAGGACGCTGCCCATAGGACGCTGCCCATAGGACACAGCCCATAAGACACAGCACATAGGACGCTACCCATAGGACACAGCCCATAGGACGCTGCCCATAGGACGCTTCCCATAAGACACAGCCCATAGGACGCTGCCCGAAGGACGCTGCCCAGAGGACGCTGCCCATAGGACACTGTTGGTTTGATAGTTTTGGTTGGTGGACTAGTTTTGCTGGTATTCCCATCTCAGTCATTCCTGCTGAGATTTCTTATCCCATGCTTACCAGTCATAAATTTTACAGACGTGTAGTTTTACATTACTCCACCTCCCCATATAGAACTAATCCCATCCCAATAGGGCTCCACCTAATCTCAATCTGTACCAAATACCAACTGGCTTCCACCGTGTTATTTGCAGATTACCTAATATGTCCAAGAAACACGCAACGGGATTAATAGATTAATATACAGTAACTCCCTAATGCACATGCCCAGATCGACCCTATGGTGGTCTTTAGCCCCTGCCCTCTTGTTGTCCTCAGACTGCACAAGTGCCCTATAATGATTGTGTATTATATGACCATTCATCAAGATCAGTGTCAGCAAGACGGAGCTGCAGTCCGGGAATAGAGCTCTTGGTTTGCAGCAGGTTCCACCAGCCTAATCTCCTTAAGCACAGCTTGATTTCATAGGGATTTATGCGATGCTGTATAAACAGAGGCCTGACTTACTCATTTATTACAATGAGATACCATAGTGGGTAATGTTTCAGGCGTGTATTCTGGACAGTAGGGTTCAAATCCCTGCTAGGGCAGGAACAGCCATTCCTGAAGTAGACACCACCTTTGCTTTCCTGTGAGACACGATTATCATCTCCCTTAATATCAAAATTCACGGTCAGGTTGAACAAAAAGACATCACCTGGGTACAGGTTTGCGATAAACCACAGGCACATGGGCCTACCATTCAATACCTCACTTTCAGAATGACACAGCTTACATATTACTGAATATACTACCAGTCAAAAGTTTAGGTACACCCCTCTGTTTGGATGGTGTGGGTGATCTTAGAGACTCTACAGTCGTACACTGAACGTGCTTCAACTGACAAGCCTGAACCAGTACGTATACTGATATAATACATATACTCTATTTATATTTCTCCATAACTCCACCTATATGTTAAAGGTGGTGCACAATTCCTCATTCCTTTATTTAAATATTGAGTAAAAACATTATATATATATATATATATAGATAGATAGATAGATAGATAGATAGATAGATAGATAGTGGATAAATAGATAGATAGATAGATAGATAGATAGATAGATAGATAGATAGATAGATAGTGGACAAATAGATAGATAGATAGATAGATAGATAGATAGATAGATAGATAGATGGATAGATAGATAGATAGTGGATAGATAGATAGATAGATAGATAGATAGATAGATAGATAGATAGATGGATAGATAGATAGATAGTGGATAGATAGATAGATAGATAGATAGATAGATAGATAGATAGATAGATAGATAGATAGTGGATAAATAGATAGATAGTGGATAAATAGATAGATAGATAGATAGATAGATAGATAGATAGATAGATAGATAGATAGTGGATAAATAGACAGATAGATAGACTACTGACAGTTATGCAGAAATTTATAGGGAAAAAAAAATAAAATAGAAATATAAAATGATATAATTTAATCAGGAAATTAAAATAAAATCTAAAAGTAAAATTCATCTTCCTATTCACCCCAGAGTGCAGATGCTGCTAATATCCAGGGCACATGATTTGGACTGAGGAATGTGCAATGATACGAGAGGAGGGCAGAGAATTAGAGGAACTGTACCTGTCATAAGTGCTATCTTTCAACAAATAATAGCACTATGAGCTCTTTGATGTAGTCTGCATTACCTGTCATCCTCTGGCAAGGGCACGCCCCTGTGGCAGATGAGCAGAGGAGGAGCGCGGATGAGTGTGTGGGAGTGTGTGTGTGTAATATATGCATTTGTGTTTGAATTGGACTGAAGGTGAAAGAATATAAAGCGTGTGCGTGAGTATGTGGAGGTCAGAGCCTGAACGCGTGTAGGTAGCAGCACTCGCACACACACACACACACACACAGACACACACACAAGGTGAGTGACAGACAATAGCTGCTGTAAAATTCTCTCACATCTCAGCTATTCTTTATTCACGGATCTCTCTCTCTCTCTCTCTCTCTCGCCCTTGTTTGGAAACCCCCTTGTTAATATATACATATATTCACAGTTCCAGTCAAAAGTTTAGACACAGCAGCTCATAGCAGGTTCTCCTTCTGTGTATTTTAAATCTTTACCACAATAAAACTGAAGACACCAAACTATAAGCTAGCACTGATGGAATTATACAGTCCACCTTAAAAAACCCCGAATGGAATTATACAGTCCACCTTAAACCCCTCCAGAGTGGAGCTGTACAGGAGGATGGAGCAGCTTCCTTACCCTGCAGTGGAGCTGATAGAACAAGGTTTATTACTAAGCAGGTTTGGAGCGATTCTATTGGTCGGTCCATCATGAATATTCACTAACCTGAAAGGAGAGCTAGAGCTTTTACACTGTGCAGAAAAAGAGATCAAAGTTTTTACACCACTAAATATATATTAGAGGTGGAGATATGGAGGAGTATCATGCTGTGTACATGGATGAGGGGGTAGCTATGCAGCACTTTGATCTAGACCATGCACTCATCATTATAAGAATGGCTGCACCAAAGAGGAAGTGTGGGACTGTGGTTCTATTGGGAAGGACGATAAAGGTTAATGATTGGCTTAAAGGAGCGACTGCATGTGGGCGTGGCCAAAGACCATAGTTTGAAGGAAGTAGCTGAATCTGCAGGTGTATGGAAGCGTACGGTCATACGGGTCTACCAGCAGTGGATACAATCCCAGTCTACAGGGAATTCTCCTCGGAATTCTGCCAGGGAAGGCATCCACTAAATCTGGACTTTTATATATTCTGCAGTTTTCCATATTCCACATCACCCCAATTACCCCCACTATCTGTAACAGCCTCAGGTTTCGTCCACCCACAAATTTCCCATGTCCATCCAGTAATCGTGGTATCGCTACACTGTTTGGAATATCAAGCTAACGGCTTACAGTGTATCCATGCCATGGCTCGATATCCAGCGCTACTACAGCTTTAGCCTTCATTAGTGCCTGATGGAGAAACAAACCTGAGCATGCTGGATGCGTTCAGCAGGCTACAGAAGCGTGTGAGTGAAAGGTGCACAAAGGGGCTGTTTGTTAGCATTAGCATTGGCGCCGGTAGATCTAGCCTCTTCCCTCACCGAAATGTGTGTCATCTAACTTCAGCGGGAATTGTTTTGACAAAACAGGTTAGCATAAAGTAGGAGGTGTCAGACAAAACAAAGCCCTTCTCCGAGTGTGCGGATGTGCGCGTGTGTGTGCGGCGTCTCTCGCCATGGGAAGCATGTGTCAGTCATAGCTGTGGCGTTCCAGCCCTCTAGGGCTTGTGTTCTGGAGTAGAGTCGTTTGATTCTGCGTGGAGGCACCGAGTCATGAGCAAGTCATAAGAAGTCGCTTCTATCTCAGCTATCTTAAATGTCTCTCCAACACAAACACACCTTACAGGTGCATGTCAAAACAAATGCTGAGACGGTTTTTCGGGGGGTTTTGTTCTCGTTCTCATGCTGCTGAAGGGCCTCGAATGGAACAGTTCAATCACTGGTGATGAGATGACATCCGACCATCCTGAATCTCATCATTCTGACACAAATTAAAGTGGGGTATCGCAGCGGCCCGAGCATCGGAGGAGAAGGGTATGGGCCCACATCGTGGAGGCCCATGATTTCCTTAGTGTGTAGCACAAACAGTCCATATGTGGAAACTGAGTTACAGGATGATGTCATGTCATGATGAACCAACATATTTACACAGATCCACACATTCAGATCATAAAGCAGCCAATCAGAAGCACCGACAGACTGTAGTCCATCTGTTTCTCTGTGTACTGTATTACCCTGTTCTTCAATGGTCAGGACCGCCACAGAGCAGGTATGATGTGGGTGGTGGATCATTCTCAGCACTGCAGTGACGCTGACATGGTGGTGGTGTGTTAGTGTGGGTGGTGCTGGTGTGAGTGGATCAGACACAGCAGTGCTTCTGGACACCTCAGTGTCACTGCTGGACTGAGAATCGTCCACCAACCAGAACTATCCAGTTGTCAGCATCGCATAGGCGGCGTCCTGTGGGTGGTGTCCTATGGGCGGTGTCCTGTGGTCGGTGTCCTGGAGGCATCGTCATGTGTGCAGCATCTTGTGGGGCAGCGTCCTGTGACCTCTGGTGAAGGACTAGAGGATGACCAACACTGCACTGTGCAGCAGCAGATGAGCTATCGTCTCTGACTGTCCATCTACGAGGTGGACCAGCAAGGTAGGAGTGTCTAATAGAGTGGACAGTGAGTGGACACAGTGTCTAAACACTCCAGCAGCACTGCTGTGTCTGATCCACTCACACCAGCACCACGTCAGTGTCACTGCAGTGCTGAGAATGACCCACCACCCACATACTACCTGCTCTGTGGTGGTCCTGTGTCTGGAACTGTACAACTACTGAGTGTTTTATATGGCCAGTGGAGCTGATGAGTAAAGACTGTAGACTCTCAGGTGGTCATAATTTTATGGCTGATTGGTGTATATACTATCTGTTAATATGTCATAATACTTTACATTCTTTTCAGTACCGTATACTGGATCTGGCCCGTGGCCCGTGTGGTATTATTGCACTGTGTATATTGTTTTGTATTGTTTTGCCACAACAGACATGAAACACACCCGGTGTGCGGGTGCTGTAAAAAGCAGAGGTCCAACATCAAACAGTGTATTCCTTTGAGTTAGCCTTTGTCTCTCTCGGTTGTCCAGTTGTTGCCCGGTCCATTAGCAGTCTTCTCCTGATTGGCTGACTCTGGCCAGCCCATGGTGAGGTGATGATACATATGTGGACAGAGAGATTGATGCTAGACGGTGGGAAACTGACTCGGTGGCCCTTTGAAGTCCTGCAGAAGGGGAGGAAATTGATATATCAGTTTAAGCTCTAGAGCCTATTAGAGAAGCTCCAGTCAGGTTAATGCAATAGCCTGCACATTACCCTCCCAACCCCGCTCAGCACAGAGCTAATGCCTAGCTCAGCACGTGCTGAGCAATCTCTGTGTACACACACACACACAGAGTAAGCCTTCATTGTTCTGCCTCCCAGTGAAGCCTAGTGGGGCAAAATGAAGAAGGCCATTCCACAAAAAGTCTTATCTACTCAGCCGAAGCTCACGGCCCACAGAGCCCGCCCTTCGTTTATTTCATTTCCAGTCTAAATGGCCATTAAGATCAATTACAGGTTTAAGCAGTTGTTTCAGGTAACTCAATACAGTCATATGTAAACTTTTGGGCGCCCCTCAAACGACGTGTTATTGATCTACTAAGTGAAAACACACTCACTGAGCACTTTATTAGGGACGTCCACCTTGTGTCTACACTCATTGTCCATTTTATCAGCTCCACTGACCGTACAGGACACTCTGTAGGTGTACAGGTCCAGACTGTAGTCCATCTGTTTCTCTGTGTACTGTATTACCCTGTTCGTCAATGGTCACGACCACTCACTGTCGAGTCAATCAAGTCAAATTTATTCATATAATGCTTTTTATCCCAACAGATGTTGTTACATAGCTGCTTTACAGAGATTCTGGGTCGAAGCCCCTAACGAGCAAACCAACGGCGACAGTGGCAAGGGAAAACACTCTCAAGGAAGAAGAAGAAGCCTCGAGAGGAACCAAGACTCAAAGGGAGAACCCATCCTCTTCAGGTCGACCCCAGATAGCAACTGTGTAACTTGTGGACTGAAATTCATCAACCAAGCAAAGCTATCCAGCCAACTCTGTCCTGTGGGCAGCGTCCTGTGGGGCAGCGTCCTGTGGGGCAGCGTCCTGTGGGCAGTGTCCTGTGGGCAGCGTCCTGTTGGGCAGTGTCCTATGACCACTGATGAGGGACTAGAGGATGACCAACACTGCACTGTGCCTTGGCAGATGAGCTATCGTCTCTGACTGTCCATCTACAAGGTGGAGCAGCAAGGTAGGAGTGTCTAATAAAGTGGACAGTGTAACTAATGTTAGTTTTTTCAAACAGTTTTTAAAATGTTTTTAAGTCATTTTAAATTCATTACATGCTTCTGAAGTTTGTTTTGGGTGGAGGATGGACTAACTTACAAAATAATGAAATATGTAATCTGATAAAGGGATGTTCAAGCTGCCGTATGACTCCATCAGAATAGGCTAAGACAAGTGAGAAGGTGTAGCTGCCAGAAAGCTGCTACTAAAAGAAAATAAATAAAATAGATTAAAAAAAAGAAGAGAGCAGATCTCATTCTTACTGGAACCCTTGGAACCCTTATTAACTATTATTTGCAACAATTTGAATAAAACATAGTATCTCTGAAATTCACTGTCCACCATCTTCCCTCAGCCCCTCCCACTACATAGAGCATTCCATCAGTGGGGTTACCTGATAGAGCATGGGACAGAGAGCTTATATGGTAATCATGTACATTACCGGACTCTACACAAAGCTAGCTTTATAAATAATATTAACCAAGCCTTACCCAAGTGTAGGAGTCGTAAAATTTAATTACTGATGTGCCTGGTGCCTTGACATCATCACAAGCTCTCTGTCTTCAATATTCTTCTTAATTTCACTAGTCATAACGTCTGTGTTTCACATTTCTTGAAAATGGTCTGTCGGTTATTTAGAAGTTCAAACGGACAGATTTCCAGTAAACGGTTATAGTACAATTAGAATAAAGGAACTGAGGAAGATGCTCTCAGGAACTCGAGCATGAAAATAACAAAACGTTCATTCACAGGTATTTAGTGTGTGAACTGAAAAGTCACTGCAGTAAATCAGATTCAGAGCAGTGCGAGGTAACTTGACAGTTTGGATGTGCAGTGTAAATCAAACAGGCCAACCTGTAGCCTTTTAACTCTCTCCCTCTCTCTATTCCTCTTTCTCTCTACAGTTTAAGCTCAGGGTTACCCCTTTAATAGCCAGGTGAGGATCAGAGTGCACTGCGCTCCTTTAAAGTAAGACATTAAGTAAGCTGTGTTTCAGATGTGTTGGATGAGTTGGTGGATGCAATCAGTTAACACCCCAAATCCCCCCGTCCTGCCCCTGACATACCTTCAGCCTGAGCTTTTGAGATCTGTCGTTTTGAACTCTGGGTCATGGCACCATCTCTTCCTTTGACTACACACACACACACATTCTTTCTTTCCTCACACAAGACCACCACCCCACCCCACCGCCACCCCACTAAAAAACCCTCGCCCAGAGGTGAGGCCGGGATCATGCATATTTAATGCCATGCAGAAACACATTTACATTAAAAATGTAGCGTGGTGTCTTTTTAATTCACACAGCCTGTATTTATTATTAAACCTTTGTCTTTAGGGTCAGATCCCGGGACCTGGGCTGTCCATCAGTGTTACGGCTCACTTGGTCCAACAGGCCATTCGACACCTATCACACGGTGTGGAGCTTCGCTTTGATTTTCCCCGTATCTTCTCCGTCACTAAAATAACTTTGCCCCAGAAGATTAGAAGATGATACTGATTCAGGAGTGGGCCATGCTCTAGATAAGGCTGCTGGACTTTCTCTCCACCCAGTTGGCAGGACTGCAGTCTGTATGACGGAGTCCTTAGCTTTCAAACACAGTGCCAACTGGACAGCCAT
>JAMWET010003396.1:22500-47500 GCA_024036415.1 Prochilodus magdalenae | reverse complement strand
GAATAAGCTTCTATTAAAGACTGGTCAGACTGAGTCAGAGAAAGACCGAGAGTGACACTAGAGTCTCTCCACCTAAAATGAGTTCATTAAGTATGAGTCCCAAATGGAGGTCTAAATATAGGAACTTTTACTGGAGGAATATTTAACCTTAGGAATCACTAACCTAAACAAGTTCCACTCTTGCTTCAGCTCTGAAGTCGTCCAGGGGTTTTCTGTTCATCCGTCCACTGTGAGGAGATAAGTCAGCTCTACCAATCTCAAAGGATGTGTAGCTGTGAAAGGCTGTGCAAAAGATGTCACAGAGAAATGGAAATAGACCAAAACAGAGCACCTGCTAATCAAATTTGTGTCCAGAGTCCAGTCTGCAAAAAAGTGGAACCAGCTTTTAAAGCTGGACTCAAAAAACAAAGGACATAGAATGGACACAGTGAATACACTGATTGGAACATGCCAGACCTTCTGGACGTGAGACGACGTGTGGTGTTTGGGGTAACTCAACAGATAACACCACTACCTGCCAGGGAGCCACCGCCACGTGTGACTATGCTGTGCTACACCAGTAGAAGTCCTTGGGCAAGACTCCTAACACTACACTGGCCCCTGTAACATGATTAACCCTGTAAGTCGCTCTGGATAGGAGCCTCAGCTAAACGCCATAAATGTAACAAACCGTTCATCTTGGTGCTGACCACGGTGCCTCCACACACGGATTCGTTGGGCGTCTCCACCAAGACTAAAGCGGGACTCGTCACTGAAGATGACCCGCTGCCAATCTGAGTCACACAATGACAGTCTGGTACGACACCACTGCAGTCTTTGGTGACGGTGACGTGGTGTTAAGGACAGTCGTGGTGATGGCCTGTGTGCATGTAGTCCTGCTGGCTGAATGTCGGTAATCAGGGTCAGTTAGGTACAGTGATAGCCCGTCCTTGCTTACATCATGAAACCCAAATCATGTCCATGTCTCACGATAACCCTACCTATTCAGCTTTACTGTACATGGGCTGTTGCAATATGTGACCTTCCCTCTAGGATTAATAAAGTTATCTATCTATCAATCTATCTGTCTGTCTGTCTGTCTGTCTGTCTATATATCTATTCATCTAACTGTCTGTCTGTCTATATGTCTATATATCTATATATCTGATTGTCTGTATGTCTGTCTGTCCATCTGTCTGTCTGTGTGTCTGTCTGTTTGTCTATTTATCTGTCTGTCTGTCTTTCTGTCTATCTATCTATCTATCTTTCTATCTATCTATCTATCTATCTATCTATCTATCTATCTATCTATCTATCTATCTATCTATCTATCTGTCACTCTGTCTGTCTCTCTGTCTGTCTTTCTGTCTGTCGGTCTGTCTGTCTATATATCTATTCATCTAACTGTTTGTCTGTCTATCTATCTATCTATCTATCTATCTATCTATCTATCTATCTATCTATCTATCTATCTATCTGTCTCTCTGTCTGTCTCTCTGTCTGTCTGTCTGTCTATCTATCTATCTGTCTATATGTCTGTCTATATTTCTATTTATATATCTGATTGTCTGTCTGTCTGTTTGTCTATTTATCTGTCTGTCTGTGTGTCTGTCCGTCTGTCTGTCTGTCTGTCTGTCTGTCTGTCTGTCTAGTTTCATTCCTGTTGGTTGATTCCTTCAGGGTGCAGCTATTTGTGCTACTGCTCCTTGAGGATGAGTGGAACAAAAATTAATAACTTCATATTCCGATGTGGCTGTTTCAGTTCAGTTTGCTGAATAACTGTTGAAGTGCTGGAATAAATGAGGGGCGGTCTCTTTTGCATAGCACTGCAGGCGAAACCTTAAATGGGCCGGTCTTTTGAAGGAATCCTAGAAATAAATGAAAGGGCTGGAGCTGCATGGCCAGCTACAAGTTTAATGATGCATTCTATTTCTATATCAGACCCAGGTTCACCCGAGCTGGTCCACGGTCCAGTAATGGGCATGACTATTTTAGGACCGTCTTGTGTTAACGGATGAAACACGTGTGTGTATGTGTTTGTGCCGGAGTGTTGGTCTAAGGACTCTTGGGGCATGGAGGGTGAGGGAGAAGCTGGAACAAAGCACAGACGGAGCCCGGCCTGCTGCCTGTCCACCCGGCGCAGCTTAGATCTTGTTGCTGGACAAACACAGCATCTAACTCTATAGTCAGCTTTATAAACAATATCCCACACATGCTAACAAAGGCCCAGTGAAAGTAGGATGATGAATTAATTACCACCCCCTCTCTCGCTCTGTCTGGCCAGCTCTTAGGGCTGAAGCACTTTACATTCAAGGTAAGGCTACCCACTCATGAATATACAAGCCCATATCAATTAATGATGAATTAAACATGTGCTCCGTTAGGGCCGTGATAAAGGAAAACACTGTCGGGTCGGCCCGGGCTGACACAGAAAACCACGAGTGGAGGGGAGAAAGAAAGACAGACAGGGAAAAAAGAAAGAGAAGCAAGAAAGGAAACAAAGACAGAAGAACAGAGAAGGGAAGAAGGATGCAGAGACAGTGCTGGCCCACTTACGTGGTTCAAACACGCTAACAGCTAAAGTGTGGGAACCAAGCGCACAGCAAGATGATCGCGACCTGGTGAGGGTGTCCGCAGACGCCCTCATCCAGCTGACGGTCCACCACCTGCCCGATACGCCTGAGGACGTCATCAAGGCATTGGGCCGGTGGTGGTCAATGCTGCAGTAGCCACTGCGACATCTGGGTGCCCTGTGTGCCGCTAGCTGCTTTAGGTTATCCGCTAAAAATAGGCCCGTTCTTCAGAAGCTCTGCCACGGACAGCCAGGCAGGAAGCCCTTTGATTTTCCGTCTTTCTCTCCTTCTCTCTCTCTTTCTTCCTCCACTTTATTAGAATATTGTATAAAGCGTGAGTATCTGGTGAACAGGTGGCGCTTCCTTTGAGTCCCGCAGCGGCCAAACTGAGCTTAACATTTCGGAACACATCACAGAGCCGCGGCTAATGCAACATGTGCCCGCCGCTGTATTTTTAGAAAGACGAGCCGTGCTTTTCTTGGAAAAGGGACACAAGCTTTCAGAAGAGCGGGAGAGGGAAAGAGAGGAAGCAGATGCTGCGAATGGGGATGCGGAATAAAAATGATTTCTGATGATGACGATAGCGCTGATGATGATGATGGTGATAGCTCCGCACTGATTTGTTTACTTTTTAAAAATTAATAATGTTGTGCTATTATATAAGCTATGCCAGGTGGTTTACCTGCTGCAGATACCTTTCTGACTTCAGTCACTCCAACTTCCAAGTTTGGTTTGAAAGATCGTTGAGAGCGCTTAAAGGAAACCACAACAGTTATGACGTATAGGCCCAATAATGTTCAATACCATTCAGCACACACGGTGTATTCAGCTTATATTGACCTGCTGGACAGAGCTTTACTTTCGCAGTTGGATCAAAACCTCATATCTTAAAGAAAAGAGACTTTACAGGACCATATAAACATCATTAACTTTCAAAGTAAGTTCATGTTAAAAGCTTTTGCTCTAGCTCATTTCGTTGCTATTGATTTATGTGTCGTGAAACCTGACACAAATTTAGAAATTACATTAAAAACTGATTAGAGCTTTGAAATATGTTATACAGTAATAAAGATGAAGATGATGTTTATAATGTTCAGGTGATTCTTGTGCAAAGGAATTAACATTGCAACTGATAAAAATAATGATGAGTTACTATTACAGATGAATCACGTTACCACATCTACTGTACCAAAAGTCAAAAATCTACAGTCCAAAGTTAGACATGGCTCCCTAAAGCAGGTTCCCCTTCTGTTTATCTAAAGTTACTGTAGAATAGAAGTTAAGACACTAAACTATAAACTAACACCCATGGAATTATCCAGTCCCCCTTAAAACCCTCCAGAATGGAACTTTATCGAGGGAGGTGTGGGAGGGCAGTGCTGTTGGGAAGGAAGATAAAGGGTACCAGGATCAATAACTGGTGATAAATTTAGACTGATATGATCAATATTTATTGAGCTACACATACAGAAGTCTGTCTCTCAGTATGGCGTCGGGCCGCCGTGTTTTGCTAACCTCAACACTCCAGACGTCTCGGTTATGGAGCTGTAGAGGTTCCTGATGGAGTCCTGTGATAAATCTCCTTGCCCATGCAGCCTTGAACACATCCTCACACAGTTCCTGCAGATTGGTGCTGTAGGGGTGGGATATCTGTGGGAGGGACACCAGGCCTTCTGGACGTGTGACAACAGACCGTTCATCTTGGTGCTGACCACGGTGCCTCCACACACGGATTCGTTGGGCGTCTCCACCAAGACTAAAGCGGTACTCGTCACTGAAGATGACCCGCTGCCATTCAGTCTGGTTTGATGGTGAGTGTTATAATGATGGTGGTAGTTTTCTTAAACCAGAGAGACTGTAATGATTTAGCTTGTAGGTAGACTGCGCTCATGAGCACCAACAACTAACTGCCTTCATTATAAAAGTATATGTTGGTCTGATTAAAGAGGTACTAATGCATCTCGAAGACAAACAAACATAATACAAGCTGGTGGTGTTCATGGAACAGTGAACTGGCCACCCCCGGGTCCTTATGTCAATGAATTAAGACGATAATGCAACCAACTTCTAGGACTGAACTTAAGATGTGTTAAAATATGCCTGTAGGCTTTCTTTAGAAAATGTAGTGAAGGGAAAACATGGAAATACCAAATACCAAATATTAAATTTCACAGCATATTTAGCTGTTGAGGTGTCTGTGTTATTAGTTTTAATTATCATTGTTTTATTATTATATGAGTTAATTGTTATTAGTCTTATGCTGAAAATTGAATTACCTGTACTTAATACTGGTGTGGGATGGTCTCTGACTTTCGCACAGCACTCTATACATCCATCAACCATCTCATTAAAACGAGCTCTTTGTATCTACACTCGCCGTCCATTTCACCAGCTCCACTGACCCCATAGGAGCAACAATGGACTACAGTCTGACACTGTGGACCTACACGGGCCTCCTATGGGCTCGATAAACTGGACAGGGAGTGTAGATACAGGGAGGTGGTTTTGGAATATGATGATAACGGTGTTAATGATGATTCCGGTGATAATGAGAACGGTTCTAACTCGCTCTAACAGTGATCCTCCGGTCATTCAGATAAATCCACTTTGGAAACTTCATGCTAAACCGCTTCCCTTTATATTTCCCTATGCTTCTTTGTAAACCTTGGGCTCTAGAACATCTGTTCCTATTAGAACTTGATCAATGTTTTCCATGTTTTCCTACTCTGCTTATTCTTTTACATGTGTAATGAGCACTTTTTTTTTTTGCACCCCCCTCAAACATTTACCCACGAATTAGCAAACAAATACTCTAACGAGTATCTCCTTCCAGCCATGTTTTCCTCTGCCCATTATACCAGATGAGATGTAGCTCTTGAGTTGGCGTTAATGACCTTTAGCTGCTGTGGCACATATTAGACTGCTGTGTGTGTGTGAGTGTGTGTAACCCCACCCCGGAGAGATTACAGTAACGATACCAATTAACCCAAACTCATTAGTGGGGAAGACTTGACTGTAGCACAAATATCCCCCTCACCGCACATGCACAGTCTGTCATTTCACCCCAACCACTTTGTGTGTATGTGCGTACGGTAACATGCAGAACTACAGCGCTAGCTGAATTCCGAGAGAGGGATCGAGCCCACTGAGAGCGGACCGTGAGCTTCGGACGCGCGCGCACACATGCAAACGCTACATTCGATTAGCTTTCATTTATGTTTGGCTTTCGTTCCCCCCTAGTGGTTAATTCATGAATGCCAGTGTGTAGCTCATGTTAAAAGCTCCAGCGTGGGTCATTTTTGAACTGCTCCCAGATCAGAGGGCCGCGGGGGGAAGCACCCTGCTGACGCGGGCGACTCGTCTGTGTTGTCTTTGGCCTCGTCGCATCGTCCCTTAGGTCCAACACGCCACCTCACTACCTCGGCAGGCGGAGCCGGGCCGCTGCAGGTTTGCACTGATGTTACGCCGAGCCAGAGCAGGATTGCGGGCTAATCGCTTCCGGTTTGCCGGCCGTTGAGGATGGAGAGATAGCGAGGTGTGGAGAGAATTCGCTTTTCCTCATGGAACAGGACCTACGCGGTTCCGCTCTGGGCTAACAATGGAAAGTTCGAGGGACAGAAATACATCCATGTGCATTTCTACGGAAACGTGGTTCCAGTATTTGGCCTGTTTTCGGCTGGGGGTGTCAAACTCAGTTCCCGGAAGGCCACAGTCGTGCAGATACTACTGTTCTCCCTCGTTTCACGCGGTTATTCCAAGTTTTGAAGGCGCTGCGAATCAGCTTATGAACTGAAGCCAATAACCCAACACTGAGTTACTGTGCGGTTGTATTTATATTAGACACTGTACGTTAATATGACTAGCATTATGATGATGTCTGTGTGACGAGCATGTCTAGCTAATGCATGACTTATAAACCAGCTACATTACATAGAGCTCATATAGACTAACAAGAAGCATACTTTATTAAATGTATTATATGTAGGTAATTTATGGTACTGGACTCTGGTATGGTATGTACTCATACTTAGGTACTCAGAAACTGGCCACCCCTGGCCAGTCCAGTGAGTCCTGACCTCACTGAATGAAAATGAAACTACAACCAACTTCTAGGACTGAACTTTGGAAACTTGTAAAAAGTTTTTTTTTTTCTGCAACTTTGAAAACCTGAGATCTGTTTATTAATAATAATAATAATAATAATAATAAGAAGAAGAAGAAGAAGAAGAAGAAGAATAGATATAACAATTTTTATTATGTATAATAATTATTATAATGTAATAATTATTATTATTTTATATATTTTTTACACATTGTTTTGTTCATTGATTGTTACTTTATCTTTTATATGTTATTTATTCATTGTTTTGTTTTCCATTCATGTTATTATTTTTTAATCATTATTGTTTTTTCTATTCCTGCTATTTTCAGCTATTTTTCATATTCCTTTTTATTATTAATCATAAATAATTTTAAATGTAATAGCTTTGTTTGGTAGCTCGGATTTATTTCCTGTTTCCTGGTTTTAATTTCTTTGTAGGACTTTATAATTTACAGTTCTATTTTAAGTTCTTATTTTTACAGAGCCTGGCTGCGCTGTAAATAAGGGTGTAACCTCAGTGTACTCTGAGAGGGTTTTTAAGCTCACTGAACCTTGTGTGTTTAAGGTGGCAGGACCTTCAGGCTCCATAGATCCCTGTGTGTCCCACTTCCCAATCTATCCTAGATCCATAGATGGGGAAGAGGTGCTACAGTGCAGGGAGTGTCTCGTTCCATGTGTGGAAAATGGCTCCAGAGCAGATGTTAATGATTGGCTAAAAGGAGGGACTGCATGTGGGCGTGGCCAAAGACCATAGTGTGAGGAAGTAGCTGAATCTGCAGGTGTGTGGAAGCGTACAGTCATACGAGTCTACCAGCAGTGGATACAATCCCAGTCTACAGGGAATTCTCCTCTGAACTGTGCCAGGGAAGGCATCCACCAACATCAAGAAACTTGTCCAGTCTGTGGAGTAGTTACATGCTATTAGGTACGTTGCAGTCACAGGTCACAGGTCACAGGTCACGGGTGGCTTATATACACATTTTAACAGTGTGTTTTTTTTTTAAATTATGTAAAATTGTATTGTGGTATTGCTTGTTACAACTAGTAACGTTTATGCTGGACTCTCTCATGCAGGTGAAAGCCCTAAACATACAGGTGGAGCGGTGGGATTCTCGGAGTACACCAGACACCTGTAAGTGAGGCTGATTTTTTTTTCCTTGATGTCTTTTGCACCATTTTTCCCTAAATGTCTTTGTGTTATGGTCAGTATTCCCTAGTCATTTAAAGTTCTCCTGGGAACCCTGAATGCTAAACTTCATTGCAATTCCTCTTTATAGCCTACACGTATCCAAAAACCCCAATCCCAAAACCCAAAAACAGAATACCTACCCAACAACTGAATACCCGGATAGCGGAATCCCGACGACCAGCTGGGACTCCGTGTTATCCGGATCTAGGCCCTCAATATCCTATTCGAAAATAACCTTAAACCCGCACTGAGCCAGGGAACCGGAGTCAGACAAGACGCTGCCATTGTTAGGAAACGGTGTATTAGGTAAACTTATATAAACTCTGCCCTACTGATCCATTAGAGCGCGTGCCTTTGTGGCGTGCGTCCATCACACACAGGTTTGTTATTCGGGTTTAAATGGTTTCAGTATGCCTCGGCCCTGGCACTCTATCAAAGAAAACAAGCAGAGCATGCAGAGCATGATCTCAGTCCCTCCTGGCCTATATGCTCTGTGTGTGTGAGTGTGTGTGAGTGTGTGTGTGTGTGTGTGTGTGTGTGTGTGTGTGTGTGTGTGTGTGTGTGTGTGTGTGTGTGTGTGTGTGTGTAAAGTAGATGTTTATTTACTGTTCTCTCCATCAGGAAATTAAAGCTGTCATCTACACTGTGTTTAGTGTAATTGGTATTTAGGGCTACACATTTTGTCAGGCTTCTACTGTTTCAGTCGGTCTGTGATTTGGAGGGAATAATGATAGGGAGGCGGAACCTTAACGCTGTTTACTGATAGTGCGTTCACCGTTTCCCTGCCTCCCTCTGTCTTCCTTTTACACACACACATACACACACACAAAACAAACGCACACATACACACACACTCATACATACACACACACATACACACACACTCATACATACACACACACATACACACACAAACACACACACACACAGACACACACACACACTCACAAACACACACACACACACACACACACACACACTCATACACACACACACTCTCATACACACACACACAAAACAAACGCACACATACACACACACTCATACACACACACACACACACACACAAAACAAACGCACACATACACACACACTCATACACACACACACACACATACACATATACACACATACACACACACAAACACACACACACACATACAGACACACACACACTCACACACACACACACACTCACAATCATACACACACACTCACAATCATACACACACACATATACACACACAAAACACACATACACACACACACACACACAAACACTCATACATACACACACACATACACACACACACACATACAGACACACACACACACACTCATACACGCGCACACACACACACACACTCACTCACAAACGCACACACACACACACACACACTCATACACACTCACACACACACACTCACTCACAAACGCACACTCACAAACGCACACACACACACACACTCACTCACAAACGCACACACACACTCACACTCACTCACAAACGCACACACACATACACACTCACACACACACATACACACACACACACACACTCACTCACAAACGCACACACACTCATACACACACACACACACTCATACACACACACACACACTCATACACACTCACACACATGCACACACACACACATAGACACACACACTCTGTGATATACACACTTGGCCAGTGCACACCGTGACTGTTAGAGCCAGGTCCTCAGCTCGGCTATACACGTCAAAAAGAATAGCGATAATTTAATACTAATAAAGGTTTATTTTATTTTGCGGCCCTACGGGATTCGAGTAGTGTGTTTTGGCTGTTGTAGATCAAACAAGCTAACTTGTAAAAGACAGTTCACGCTTTATTTGAAGCACGCTGTAGAGCAAGGGAAGGGCGATACCACCGATTTTAGACTCTAAATAATACCAAGGCTAATATTCCAGTACCCATATGGATGTCATTGTTATCAATGAAAAATGATAAATGTGAAGTAATTTGTGATAGAAAATTAATTAGTTATTAATTATTATTAATAATACTAAAATACTATTATTAGTAATAATACTATAAAACAATATAACAAATTATCATATAACAAAAATAAATTCAACAAAAAAATCTATATACGTACATATACACTCACCAATGAAAGAATAGTCGCACAAATAGCTGCACCCCAAAGGAATCATCTGACTGGAATTGAACTTGGTGTGCAGGTTAGCCATCATGAGACTCCGCCGCGCACGTATCGTAGGCAACGACGGGCCTTATCTCTGTACCTGACTGACCCAACAGCCACCATTACAGACATCCAGCGAGCAGCAGTGCCCTCCATGAGTCATCCTGTTAGTGCAGCACCATCGGCAGACGGCTGCACCACGCAGGACTACATGCACACAGACCGTTACCACGACTGCCCTTAACACCACGTCACCGTCACCAAAGACTGCAGTGGTGTCGTACCAGACTGTCATGGAGTGACTCAGAATGGCAGCGGGTCATCTTCAGTGACGAGTCCCGCTTTAGTCTTGGTGGAGACGAGAATGCCCAACGTGGAAGCATCAAGATCCGTGTGTGTGCACACGTCCAGAGGCACCTGCTGTGGTCAGCACCAAGATGGACGGTTTGTTGTCACACGTCCAGAAGACCTGGTGTCCCTCCACCTCCACCCCTACCGCACCATCTGCAGGAGCTGTGTGAGGATGCTCAAGCTGCATGGTCCTCACTCATAACAAGCTCAATATGGGAAACGTTAGACAGACTCCCTTTAGACCCCACCACACCACACCACACACTCACACACCTGAGTCTCCCACATCCCTGTGATTTCCAATTACCTCTGTTTGAGACTATACACACTCCGAGGCGACTCTCTCAAACGCTCGGTGTTATTGAGAGCAGCCCCGCGCGCTCCTCCAGCAGAGGAGCCTGTGTGTGTTTCCGCGTGGCGCACGGTGTGCATCATGAAAGCGCGCGCGCGGAGAGAGCGCGCGGGTAACATGCTCAAATTGCCCACGATTGATGCCTCGACGCCCCTTTCCGCAGCGCTGCGTTTACACCGGAATCAAAACGCTTTGCTATCGGAATGCACAAACACGCTGTAGCAGGCGGCGCGATAAATTGGCATCTTTGGTTTTGTTTGCGCGCCCTGCAAGATCACCTAACAGCCACGAGGCTCCAGAACAAAGCCTAGAGAACTCACTCACTCACCTGACGACGACGTGAGTGGGTGGGGGGTGAAGAACAACGACTGTATGTCTGTCTGCCAGCCAGTGAATCCATAGAAGTATAAGCAGCAATGACTTGCATTTGCTCTCTCTCTCTCTCTCTCTCTCTCCCCCTCTCTCTCTCTCTCTCTCTCTGAGAGATCTCTTAAACTAGCAGCGAGCTCCCTCAGAACTTGAAAAGTTCCCCAAGTTAAAAGCTCTCTCTCTCTCTCTCTCTCTCTCTCTCTCTTTCTCTTTCTCTCTCTCTCTCTCTCTCTCTCTTTTTCTTTTGGTGCTTTGGTAAAGAGCTATGGCTGCTCTGAAGGGCCTGTGCGCGTGCACGTGCCGACCCACGGGCCTAATTGACTAATTGACAGTTCTAAGAAGCGCGCGTGCACGCCAAGACGCACGCACGCAGGCACGCAGGCGCGCACGTACGCACCATCCCTCGCGAGCGCGGCTCTTACCGGCTCAGTTTAAGTTTTAAAGCGTGACCTTGAGACGCCGCCTGTCTGCCTCGCGCTCTCAGTCTCGCCTCCTTGGCTGCGCGACATTGTTTATTCACTTTGATTTGTCAGAGATGCGCGCACGAGTATTGACAAAAGGTGCCCCCACCCTACCAACCAAAACTACACCACCACCACCACCACCACCACCACCCCAGCATGCAGGATACATCTCCTTACAGCAACCTCCCTCAACACCACCGCCCGCCCCCCCCCAAAAACCATCTCCTTATTCCTCTAATGACGCTCCGGGTGTGTGCGCGCGCGCAATTTAAGGGCGCGCTGACGAAACGCGCTTGCTAAAGAGGTCAGCGGCGCTTATTAGAGCCATCGCACCGTAAAACCTCCTGTCATGCTCGTCACACTCCCTCTCGCGCGCACGCAGTCTTGCTTCCGCGCGCATGTGGAGAACAGGCTGTCCGTACGTGGCGCTGGTGGCCGCCACGAGGCTGGCACATCAAAATCAAACCCACTAAAGAGAATCGGTTATGTGCCACTCCCCATTAGCCCCTCAGCCAAGAGGGAGATAATGAGGGTCCACGGAGAGAGAGAGAGAGGAATGTTTCCACCCTGTTAGTGACACGAGGGGAGAGAGAGGGTGAGAGAGAGAGAGAGAGAGAGAGAGAGAGAGAGGGAGAGGGGCTGTGAGACTTCAGGGATTCACTGCTGTAAGAGGGGAGGGAAAAAAGAAAGAGAGAACAAAAGGCAGTTATTTTTTTTTTTCGGTCCTGTCAGTATATGAGTGCACCCCACACTTCAGCTGGCTCCCCGGAACACTGTATCAACACGCGCGCGCACGCACGCGCGCGCGCAATGCACACTCGCGCTTCCCGTCGTTCATTATACCGTATATGTACTCGGGCTTTGTGTCTGAGATGTGTCCATGCATATTCACCCCGACCTGCATTATCATCTGGATCTCTGTGCGCGCGCTAACGGTACCTTCTGAGGGGTCTCCACGTGGGTTGTGAGGTCTAGTGGCGCTGATAAAAAGGTAGCTGTGACATTTCCAATTTTCCATGCACCAGCCCACTCCATTTTCTTCCCTGCTGCGTCCTCCATGCTACAGTAAGCCTCCAGGATTGACAATAATTACGCCGGCACACAAAATGAAGAGCGTAATGTGAACACAGCTTTGCCATAATTGCCTTTTCATTATTTGCTAACAGAGAGCTATTCAGTCATAAGAGAGAGATTGCATAGTAATTGGCTGACAATAGGATGCTGGGCCTCTGTTCAGCAGCACCGGCAATTTTTGTGTTGCGGCGAAGCACTGGCGTGGGTTTGGAGGGGGTTGTTATGGGGGGCTTTTTTTTTTATTGTTATTAAAAATCTGAAGCATTAAACTCTAATTTAAAACTACAATTTCCAGCATGAATGAAAATGGCGGTATTACCATGAGCCCCCATTTAGGGTGGAACATCCTATTAGGTGAATTAGCTGCCGAGTTGGTAGGTTTCCATGTTCGCTGCCTCCAAACCAAATGGGATTTAGACAGCTTTGTTTCAGTCGCGCTCGCTCGTTCAGACACACGCAGCCGTAAGAACCCCCGGCGACACAACACGCCATGCACGCCAGGCTTCCTGCACTCACACACGGGGATGCACATGTGACCTGTACATTGGGAACAGTGACGTGACCCCCGGAGTTGAGACTCTACCCTCTTGAGATGGAATTTTGTAGACAGCAGGACGTGGAAGCTAGTCTTAAAAAGTCCAGCCCAAGGAACCACACCTCGTACTTTCGGCCCCTCTTTCTAAAGTCATGCCCCCCAAAAGCCAGAGAAGTACCACGGGGCAATTTCATCCAGAACCTCAGAGTCATAGGTTTGGACCATGCTCGGCTTCATCTCCAAGCTCGCCAAAGAACACAGCACAACAACAGGCACCCTTGCTGCTGGCCTGTCCTCGGTAGAACCCAAACCCAACCCCACCGCAGCCAAGCTCTTCAGCATTAAGGTCCTTGTAGAACGTATACTGATATAGTCAGAGCTGCTTACAGCGCCACTGAGACGCCCCCATACCATCAAACAGCACAGCTCAGAACGACAATGTAGACACATTACATACAGGACACATTGAGCTAGCTCAAAGTAGACTGGGATTGTATCCACTGCTGGTAGACCCGTATGACCGTACGCTTCCATACACCTGCAGATTCAGCTACTTCCTTCACACTATGGTCTTTGGCCACGCCCACACGCAGTCCCTCCTTTTAGCCAATCATTAACATCTGCTCTGGAGCCATTTTCCACACATGGAACGAGACATTCCCTGCAATGTAGCACCTCTTCCCCATCTATGGATCCCGTCACTCACCCCTGTAGGTATTTATAGCCCCATCATCCTTGTGCAGCGCCACCTTAAGGTACCACCACCTTAAACACGCAAGGGGACTAATTGTATTGTCTGGTGAGCTTACTAAGCCCAATCAATACATCTCCAACTCCTGGTGACTATCTAGAAGGTGTTGCCCTCCATAATGTCTCGACGTTGGGCTCTTCATGCATCTGAATGGCTGGTTCATGATTCCTGGAATCGTGTCCGTCCGTCTTTTAGCTGGTAGTCCAGTTTCTGATGTGCCTTAACCCTTCCAAGCATGAAATCCCTTTCCAATAAATCGCTTCTTCTCATAATACGTCCAAAGTAAGATCGGTTCGGTTATCAGGGCTTCGAGTGAGTGGTGAAGCCTGCTTTGGCGCAGGATCCATTCCTTTGTTTTCCTTTGCGGTGCAGGGTTCCCTTAAAAGCCTGCGCCAGCACCAAAGCTCCCAGGCACCTATATTTTTCCTGTCATGCTTGTTTATTGTCCAGCTTTCACGTCCATAAACTAGCATACCTGCAATCAGACTACAAACAGTTGTTCAGGTGTCGTGGCCTGTTTCCTTCAAACGCCACATTGACTGTATGTAGCACTTTAGACGATTGGCTTTCCTATAATGAAAGGCTTGTTATGTGAAACTGTGTTCGACCTGGCAACCTGCTTTTTAGAAGCAAGGTCCCTACACATAATAAAATGTCTCCAGTGAATAGTACACTCAACTAAAAGTCTCTAGGCTTGAGAATATATCAGATATAGGCCCATATGTAACCGTGATTGCCCCTTTGCGCATGAAATTATGCACAGTGCTATAAGTGGTGGTCCCCAAATCTGGCCTAACGTCTTCCTGTCTTGCCTGTATCAATGGTCTAACTGCTCCAGTACACCTGATTTAACAAATCAGCTAATCAGTACAAGCAGGAACTGCTAAATGTGTTCTACAGGACCATTCCAGGACCAGGGTTGGGAATCACTGGTGTAATATTCCAGTCTTCAAATATTCACAGTCATGTGTGATGGATACCTGATAGCTGTTATTGTAATAGAGACTGTTTTGGTCCACCGTTTGTTTTTGGACATCCCAGGCTTGGACCTGTGTTTGTTTTCAGTGGGTCCACTACACTGTGGCTGCTGTGTGAGATCTTATGTCTGGTCCATATGTGGTTTTAAGCACTTCTTCTTTTTTCGTCACACTAAAGAAAATAATAAGCTAGGCTGTGAAACTTACCGTTCCGCTCTTTTGCGGACACCTTAGGATGCATCGTCTTTATGAAGTCTCTAGCATCTACGAAATTGAAGTACAGGGGCTGGTGACAATGTGTATGGCTTACGGTACGAAGCACACGGTCGCCTGGTTCCCCCTGTGAACTCAAAGTGGCCTTCTATTTTCTAGTCACATGGACCGCCAGCACACTTCTGGCCTCATTTTTACGGAGTCGATTTTCTAGGCGCACCCAGCCTCGAGGCGGTGTTCTCCTATGCATTGTACCCCTAAACTTTTGAATCTACTTTGGAAGCCATCTGTCTCTCTATTCCCAGGGCTTTGGGATGTTGTTACGTCTGCCGTCTTGGTGCTTTGCACAATTTGTGTGGTGTGTCGGGGGGGGGGGAGGGGGTGTGTACTGCTAGCTTGCTATGACTGGTGGATGTTGTGCAACAACTGGGAAAAACAACGTGATGTCGGCCATTTTTGAGGTATTATTGTTCCGTGTGTAAGTTACGGCCATAGGGCTCTGTTGCCTCGGCTTGTTGCTAGCGCATTGCGCAGTTGTTGCTAGTACAGCGCAGGGACACACTTTGGCGTGTGATTTGTGGTTTAGCCATCTCTCTTCGTTGGGCCTAGGTAAGTTTTGGACCACGGGGGTTTGCATCCTGTCTGTGTTATTGTGAAATACACAAGGGGTTTCTGTGTGTATACAATATTGTTTTGGTGACGAAAGCCCCCTGGTTAAACGTTCGTGGGGGTCTCTGGGCTTTCAGGCGCTGAGGTTCGCCGGTGTTCGTTGAGCGAGGAGTATAGGCAGTGTGGGGGTGGGGAAGGGGGGGGGAGGAGGTGGGGTGGTGGAGTTGGCTGTGAGGATGGGGGGGGGATACTGGGTGGAGTGATGTTAAGAC
Organism: Prochilodus magdalenae; assembly: GCA_024036415.1. NCBI lineage: Eukaryota > Metazoa > Chordata > Actinopteri > Characiformes > Prochilodontidae > Prochilodus > Prochilodus magdalenae. The sequence goes on along the minus strand of JAMWET010003396.1, from coordinate 31,505 downwards.
CTGGGAAATACCCCTGTTAGCCGATTTTTGTTTTCCTTATTTTTTTGTATAATTGATCTTGTGATTTGACACAGCGCAGTGCAGTCCTATATTCTCAGACTGGATACACGTGGTTTGTCGGCAGTTTATCATGGTAGTGACCTCTCTTTGACCTTGTTCCTACTATTATAATGTCAGGTAGTGAGATTAAAGTTGATATCACTTCATGGGAAATAAATCTAAAAAATCACGAATTTTTTATTTTACCGCAACTAAGAAGGTTCCATAATATGGTTGCTTAAGACCAATACTATGGTGGTCTCCAGGTTAGCTTGTTCTGTTGATCTGGGCCAGAATAGTAGACTGGGTCAGTTTTGGAACATATGGGCAACATTGGTGTTTTTATATATGTGGCCATTTATGGCTAACATGCAGTTTGGCCGTACTGACATTGGGTTTTTATATGTATGGGCCATATTTGGCTTGGCATGCAGTTTGCCAGTAGGCAGCACTTCCGTATCTGTGCCAGAAGTGGACCGGATCTGTTTTGGAACATGTGGGCTAAATGTATGTTTTACATATGTGGGCCTCCTTTTGCTCACATGCAGATCGTCAGTAGTCCTGACAGCGGCCATCCGGTGCTGATATCTTTGTCTAGATGTTGGGGATAACCAACGTTTTGTATGTTTCAAAAATCACAACAACACGTCTGCTAGATGTCAAAACCGAAATACTCATAAATACTTTTTATTGGCCGCGAGACCTGGTGTGCCCTGAAGTTTGGCTTATTTAGTTGTTGTCACACGGCTCCCTAACAAGCTAAAAGCCTATTGTAGTTAGCATGTTAATCAAGCTTATAACTCATTAATTATCAGCTTCATTTCATATTCTATGGTACAATCGGTATAGGTCGGTCGGGAGGGTGGTGGGTTTGACTCATAAAACTTTCCGAAATCTACTTTCTTAGTGGTGGTATCCTTCCAGTGAAATGTAGTCGGTGCAATTTCCACTGTCTGCACTAAAATAGTGCGAAAGATCCATTTCAGTCAAGCTATTGCCATAAAACAGAAACAGACCATTTCATAGATCTTTGGGAATTAATTGTTTATTTGCATGTTTGTCCATGGTATTGGTTTAATAATTACTAGATCTGATGACCAGTGCCGGAGTAGCGTGTGGAGCGCTAACGGGTGGGTTTGAGGCATTACGATGGTTGCATGCAGGTGTGATTGTGCACCTTTATGCTATATTCGGCAGTGGTATGGCTTCCCTGACTTGTGTTACGCCTGACTATTTATCCCCTCTGATATGCTATCCATAGGGGCAAAGAACAAACATTAGCAGGCTTCGAGACCTGAAACTTCGTCTCTGGGCTTGATTCGCCTATGGCCACATTTCTCTGTGCAGCATGTTTGAATAGAATTGGTGTCTTAGATTTTTTAATGTGGGAGTTGTTTCTACATAGGTTTTTCTGGTGAGTTTTTGTCTATGTCGCTCTTTACGGACCCTATTTCTTTTGTCCACATGATGAAGGTGGTGCTGACTGGGCGTTGGGAAGTGACCGAGGCTGGTCTGTTATACATGAAATCAATGTACTCCTCTTTTTAGCTGGGTTAGGCAGGCTGGTCCATCTGAAGAAAGTGTGGTCCCTGTGTTGTTTACTTGTACTTTTACCTCTTCCCCCCAAAAAAAAAATACAAAGCTGTCTGACCAATTCAGGAACACTTTTGGCACTGATTGGTGGGAAGTAAGTACTCGGACGCGGGCCCACATCACTCCATGACAACTTCAATTTCCATCACTCACTCAATCAATCATCACCTCAATCACTCACTCAATCCATCACTCCTAGTCAATCAATCAACACTATTTTTTGTATGGCGCTTATCTCCCACCCACCTTTTCTCAACCAGCTTCACCCGACACATACCAGTTTGTGATTCAAAAGGACACCCTACTGAGTTAAATGTACAGGACATCGTGGTGGGGGGTGGTAACCTGGTGTCTGAGCCCTGTAGCAACCCAAAACCCGCCTTGGGGCCGAACGCCACACGCAGGTGGTGAGGCACCCGTGGCACTGGAACACAGCACCCTTTGACGAGGCACCCCTCCGGGTCGATTCGCGCCGGGGATGAAGAGCCGGACACACACACTACGACAACGGAGAGGAGGACGCTTTGATGACATGCTACTTACGATCCAGTCTGCATCGAAGCTCACCGTCTCGATTACGACCCGGCAGTGGACGTACAATCTGCCCACTCTGGGAGGCCCGGCCCATAGCTAGCGCCCTCACCTGGTACATTGGGGTATAGGTTGGTGGGTCATGTGCATGGCCTTGTGATGAACCTGGTGAACAAGGCCGGAGACAACTCACGGGTGTAGCCGATGCTTAGGTTGCCGAGGCCACATGAGTTTTTATATATGTGGGCCATTTTTGGCCGAGATGGAGTTTGCCATGACTCAGCACTGTCGTATCTGTGCCAGAAGTGGACCGGGTCTGTTTTGGAACACGTAGGCCACATGGGGTTATATATATGTGGGCCAGTTCAGACTAACACGCAGTTAGCCACTAGGCAGCACTGCTGTATCTGTGCCAGAAACGAACCAGACCTATTTTGGTATATGTGGGCCAAATGCATGTTTTACATATGTGGGCCTCCTTTGGCTCACATGCAGATTGCCAGTCCCGACAGTGGGCCAGCAGTGCCATATCTTTGCCAGATGTGGCCTGCAGTCGCGTGCTATCTGGGATTTATCAGACTGCTTGCCCTCTGGACTGTCTGGAGATCCAGCAGTGGAGCATCCTCTCCAAGACTAGGAGATAGGACACTGCTTTTATCCTCAAGTCTTCAAACTCTCCAGCCCACACATTCACTCACTGAGCTACATACATCCATTCCGCTTATGAGTACTGAACACTGGACCACACCCTCACCTGCTGAACTGTACTCTACTCTGAGCAGACTTTACAGCACATACATTAACTCTATATTCTCTAATGCCATGTGACAGTGCAGTGCTGTTGGTGCTGTTGAACATCCTCACACAGTTCCTGCAGATGGTGCGGTCCAGGCCTTCTGGACTTGTAACAGCAAACCGTTGATCTTGGTGCTGACCACGGTGCCTCCACACACGGATTCGTTGGGCGTCTCCACCAAGACTAAAGCGGGACTCGTCACTGAAGATGACCCGCTGCCATTCTGAGTCACTCCATGACAGTCTGGTACGACACCACTGCAGTCTTTGGTGACGGTGACGTGGTGTTAAGGACAGTCGTGGTAACGGTCTGTGTGCATGTAGTCCTGCGTGGTGCCGCCGTCTGCCAATGGTGCTGCACTAACAGGTGGACTCATGGAGGACACCACTGCTCGCTGGATGACCACAATAGTGACTGTTGGGTTAGTCAGGTCCAGCGATAAGGCCCGCCTTTGCGCCTCCAAGCGTGAAACTGTCAGCTGAGTCCTATACTAGGGCGATATGGCAGCTATATAACACTGTGCTACATCAGGAGTAGATGTGGTGTATCAGGATATGCACTGGTTCAGACTCTCATCAGTTGGAGCTGTTCAGTGTACCACTGCAAAGCCCCCAAGATCACCAACAACCTCCATTTAGTTGGGCGTGTTTTCCCTTATGACTGGTAGTGTCTATGATCTCTAACCTAAACTGGCCTAAAACGAACTGAACTGAACTCTTCTGCCTTGAATTAAATAAAGCACAATGTCTGTGTGATAACAATAATGAAAATCTGTCTCCATCAGTGACACAAAAGGCCGAATTAGCACGAGGCACGGCACTGACACTGGTAGAAATTGATAGGAGGGGAGAAAAGGCGGTGTGTGTTCGGTAGCTGAAAGCTGTAATTCCATCGATAAGCCTCCTGTGTAGGCCTGAAGCCCTGGCAGCTTGGACACACTGTAAACTACTGATTACTGCTCATCTAGACCATCATCACATCCTCACAACAACCAGCCGGAGGCTAGCTCTTTCTCTCCCTCTCTCTCTGCCCACCCCGCCTCCACCCCATCCCCATGTTTGAGGTGTGTGCTGGTGTCATAATTATCTAACACGGCCTGTCTGCTGCTCTTATTTAGTAATTAGCTTCACCAAACTGATTGGTATGGCTTCCTGAATTCATCCCTTTTAATGTTTAAACATTTACTTTGTGCTTGAAGGATTTGTTTGTATATACCCCTGCATGTGATGAACGCTTTTCAAGTAATTGGCTCCTAGGGGACGGCACTTTCTAACAGTTAAAGCATAATTACAGCCCCTATGAAATGTTAAACTGCCCTGGCTGTCTCCTGCGCCGGCTTAATTGCGCGCAACAAGTAAGGCAGGCTTTTCATTTTGTACCATCATAAGGCTGGACTGAACTTTCATGGAAACACACAGAAATTTAGTAGGGGAGTAAATAGCCTCTCATATGGTAATTTCGTGGAACACCAAAGCACTTTGAAAGGCAGGGGGCTTATTGAAACCATTGCTGGTAGCTCATTTTTTTTCCTCCTCATGTTGGAGAAAGGGCTTGAAGGGTATGAATGTGCTTGCGGGTGTCTATGTTCGCCGGTGCATATGTGTGCGTGTGTGTATTTGCGCTGTGTGTAAATGTGAATGTATTTGAATGGACCCTTCAACTAAAGTAGCTCAAACTGCAGCCCTACAGTACAAATTACATACAGTATATGTATAACATATATACTTAATAATTCAATATATACAAAATCACCATTTATAAGCTCTTTCTATTGGCTGTCCCAAACCATAATCCTTTTTTTATTTATTTTTTTTGTTTTAAAGATTTTTTTTAATGTGCAAAACCATACTACTATTACTCCCAATATCCACTAGTGCTCTCAGCAGAGCTGTGGGTAAATAAATGATGTTTATTTCCATTATATAATGATTCATATCTTGGTTATAAGAATAAAACCAGAAGAACACAGTTTGAAATTCCGCCAGCAGCACACCTAAGTGACGGTAACTGTATTCCTCACTGAGGAAGGATAGTTAGGCCCTGATATATGGCTTTATGGATAATTATTGTGTGTTTCAGGTGGTAGTACCTTTAGGCTCCTCCTCTGCATGAGGATGACAGGGCTGTAAATCCCTGCAGGGTGTGAGTGACGGGATCCATAGATTGGGAAGAGGTGCTACAGTGCAGGGAATGTCTCGTTCCATGTGTGGAAAATGGCTCCAGAGCAGATGTAAATGATTGGCTAAAAGGAGTGACTGCATGTGGGCGTGGCCAAAGACCATAGTGTGAAGGAAGTAGCTGAATCTGCAGGTGTATGGAAGCGTACGGTCATACGGGTCTACCAGCAGTGGCTAAAATCCCAGTCTACAGGGAATTCTCCTCAGAACTGTGTCAGGGAAGGTATCCACCAAATCTGGACCAGCTGACCAGTTCTCTGATGTAAGAGTGTCTGAACACTGATGTGGCTAAATCCAGAAACTGATCCGGTACATGCCAAATCCACTCACAGCTGTTGTTGGTGCTTGAGGAGGCTATTAATGGCTATACTTCCTGTCCAGTGTCCTTGTCTCTAACGCCCCAGTGCACAAAGCATGGTCTATAAAGACTGGGTGGTTGGGGGACTTTGCTGTGGAGGAACCTGAGTGACCCACACGGTATACCATTGTCTAGAACTCTATTTATTTAGCCCAGAAAGAGGAAATTACCATGCTCACCGTCTTTCCACTACACCCTGCTTTTCCAGGTCACCGCCCAGCCTTGTTAGTTATGCGCCGCATGGCCTTTGTTTAATTACTCAACATCGCGCTACGCGTATATGGCCGTTATTTATTTACCGCAACCTCGATCCCAGCGCAAAAGCTCAAACTGTTTATGTTTGAGGCCGCGTCTTTGAACTGTCAGCGCTTTGTTGTTCTCCTCGCAGTTCCCTGATTAGAGATTTAAATATTAAATGTTAGAACAATTGAGAAATTTAATGTGATCCTTAAAAAAATATGTTGAATTAATAGGCCGAATTATAATTCTCCTGGCTATTCCATCAGACATTCATTATTCAGAGGGAAAAAAAGGCAAACCAACTTAATAGGGAAATATCATTTTGCTCTCATTTATTCATAATGGAGGGAGAGCACTGGCGTGTGTGTGTGTGAGTGTGCATGCATGTGTGTGTACGTCTATTGGCCTCTTGTGGTGCGCATATGCAATTATGATTTTTTCTTCATGATCTCCTTTCATAATCCCCTTTCTTCTTTTTCTTCTGCGGCTAAAATAGGACACGCTCTTTCATCATGCCTTCCAGTAAATATCCATCTACCGCAGGCTCCGAGTCAAGAGGGTAAACATACAGCGCCGGCATAAAGCAGGCCGACACGTAACATCAGAAGGTCTTCCAGAATGCCAAACGGAATGTGTTCTTCATAAGATCTGCTCCGTGCAGTAGGAGTCCTCCGGAATGTATGCTATCAAACTTTTCCTTATTGATTCCCAGTGATGTACAAGCAACATCTCAACCCTGACTGGAAATATTCAGTATGCTTTCCCTTCACGTGGTACAGATGATTATCCCTGCATCCAGTGTCTATTAGCATTCTCTCAGACGCCTTGGGAATTCTTCCATTTTCCGAAAACACTCGACAGAGACAAATAAAAGCTGTATTTGATTCTCCACATGGTGGTGTGTAAACTTAGGCAGGACTACATGCATGCAGGCCGCTTCAACGACTGTCCTTAACACCACGTCACCGTCACCAAAGACTGCAGTGGTGTCGTACCAGACTGTCATGGAGTGAGTCAGAATGGCAGCGGGTCATCTTCAGTGACGAGTCCCGCTTTAGTCTTGGTGGAGACGACTCACGAGTTCATGTGTGGAGGCACTGTGCTCAACGCCACACGTCACACATCCTGAAGGCCTGGTGTCCCTCCACCTCCCCCACTACCGCACCATCTGCATGAACTTTGTGAGAATATTCAAACTGCAAAACGTAATGTGTTCTTCACAAGATCTTCTCCGTGCTGTAGGAGAACTCCGGAATGTGTGCCACCATACTTTTCCTTATAGATTCCCAACGACTTATAAGCAAGATCTCAACCCTGACTGGAATTTCCCCCGTCAGATGGTATAGATGATTACAGTATTTCTTCATCCACTGCATTCGTTTCCCTGCATCCAGTGTCTACTAACGTTCCGTCAGACGCCTTGGGAATTCTTCCATTTTCCGAAAACACTCGACAGAGACAAATAAAAGCTTCTCCACATGGTGGTGTGTAAACTTAGGCAGGACTACATCCACACAGACCGCTCCAACGACTGTCCTTAACACCACGTCACCGTCACCAAAGACTGCAGTGGTGTCGTACCAGACTGTCATGGAGAGACTCAGAATGGCAGCGGGTCATCTTCAGTGACGAGTCCCGCTTTAGTCTTGGTGGAGACGCCCAACGAATCCGTGTGTGGAGGCACTGTGGTCAGCGCTACACATCACATGTCCAGAAGGCCTGGTGTCCCTACACTTCCCCCCCTACCGCACCATCTGCATGATCTTTGTGAGAATATTCAAGCTGCAGTAAGTGCTGTAAGAATATTCAGGAATGTGCGCCACCATACTTTTCCTTATAGATTCCCAACGACTTATAAGCAAGATCTCGACCCTGACTGGAATTTCCCCCGTCAGATGGTATAGATGATAACAGTATTTCTTCATCCACTGCATTCGTTTCCCTGCATCCAGTGTCTACTAACGTTCCGTCAGACTCATTGGGAATTCTTCCATATTCAGGATCCAAATTAGGAAGGAATGACAGCAAAACTAGTGTTGTCGAAATTGCACATGATTTAAATGCTTTGCACAGCCATAACTAATTTGGAAGCAAAACGTTCTCATGTGAGCTTTCCCAAGCCCCACTCGGTTGACGATGTTGTTGTTGTGTTGTTGTTGTTTCCCAATTTCTGTATTCCAAGTGAATACCAGCACTTTAAATGCTTTCAGGTCGTAAAGATGTTAATGGCAGAAAATGTGGAATTATCCTTGGAGCTGTTTTTGGTGAAGAAATCTGGCAACTCTATCCTGGGATGCACACCCATTGCATTCCTGCGGATCCACCCTTATCGAATCCGACGTTAGTTAATTTGCCTAATAGGAAGCAGATACATCTGAAGCTACGTTGGTGCCATCGTTTCAGATGTAGACAGCATGAGAATGAGAGCCGAACAAATGAGAAGGAACATTGTGTACTGTAATATACTTGTCACAATGTGGGATTTCCCATATAGGCAACACAGCAAAAGTCTGCGAATTTGAATGTATGGGTGCTGAGATGCGGTTGTTGGAGGGAATTCAATAAAGTCTATGCTATCCATTGCGTTGCTGTATTCACTCAGCTAAGCCGTCATAAACCTTGAGCATCAAACAGCACGAGAAAGAGGACCGGTGGAGCCGATATTCCTGAGAAAAACCCCAGACAGACTGGTGAAGCGCTAACGCTAGCATACATTGGACTGCAATTTGGCCACAGGGCCCCATAGATCATTATAGCCATGATGTCATTGACGATAGCTATAGTGCTCCATAGAACAAACACATGTGCATGTAAACACAGGGCTTGGAGGCACTTCCGGGTGGAGAACTCACACCCGGTTAGAATGGGGGTAGCTCAGTTTATCCTGCAATTTACAATCAATTAAATCGTAACAGATCAAGCACTGTCAATAACGGAGACGATACATTGTCTTTGAGGCTGTAATGTCCAATATTCCAGGGTATGTATTGGATGTGCTTCCATTGTCCTGTTTTCCAGTTTCCTAAAGCAGGTAGAGCTGCTGTATTAGCCTCACTGAGGATCCTCTGTGCTTGCTAACGTTAGCATCTGAAGCTAATCCCAGTTTAGTCATCTCTCCAGATGGAGATGAAGTTCCACCAGCACTATGATACTCCAGTAAGAGCTCCAGAGTGTAAACTAGGACAGTGTGATGATGTTCTGATCCATATGTGTAGTTATTACTCTGTAGAGAGCGTTACTACATCAGGAGGCCAGCTAACGCTATTAGCGC
>JAMWET010003396.1:0-17500 GCA_024036415.1 Prochilodus magdalenae | reverse complement strand
ATTCATAAACATAAAATATAAAAAAAATTAATAATAATAAAGTAAAAGGTAGAGGTCTAAAGGCATTAACGCCTTCCACCATCATGAACAAGTGTTTATTTACCCATTATTTATACATTTCTTTAATTATTATCCATTAATGTAGAAGTGAAGGTACAGTAGAGGTACAGTGTTCTTCATACCTGGGCTTGATTTGCATTATGGGAGTGTTACAGCAGAACATGCTATTTCATCTGCCATTAGAAGTGTGACACTGAACAGGTCTTAGCGCAGAGGGACAGGCACCCAAGTGCCTCGTCCACAGACAGCGTCGGCCCGTACCGCTGCCCAGTAACTGTGTACGTTCACTTTCTGACCACCAGTGTCTTATTTTCTCTCTTCTCTTCATTCTATCCACTCTCCAGCTCCTTTGTGTCCTTTCCCAGGCCACTTAGACGACAGGCTCCATATGATGACAGTGTGTTGAGACTTCGCAGCCACACGTAGACACACACGGTGCTAATTAGAGTAGTCTAGCTGTTACGGTGTTAAGGCTCATTTACAGCTATTTACACAGGCTGAGAGAGAGATGGGCTTTTACTCTGAGGTCCTTCACTAGAGCTGGAGCTGTGTGTGGAGAGAGAGACACGTGTGCTTCTATTTGTCCTGATACATCACAGTAAGGCTGTAAAATGAAATAAGAGTTTAGCTGTACCTACTGAACACTAGGCAGTGACTGAATCTCACTGACGAATGGGAATGAAGAAACATAAGAGGAATATTAATAGGAAAATCTAATATGACTAATATAACTTCAACAGCTTTTATGTAATTTTAAGTGGGATGTGTATATAATGATGCCATATAAGCCATACATAAAAACCTAATGTAAATATCTAATAACTAGAGTATAGTTACAAAAATGTTGAATATTCCTGGTGGATATTAAACAGCATTTATACCTGTCATTCTTATTTATTTGTACTGGTAAGTACATAGTAATTACTATGTAATTATACATGCATGGGTAAAAATGAAGTAATAACAGCTCATAAATTCATTAGAACTTCATAATAAGGTTTAGAATTAAGTGTACAAGCTGTGTATAAGCACCAGTAACAGCTGTGATTGGATTGGGCATGTACTGGACAAGGTTCTGGATGTTGTCCACATCGAAGTTCAGACACTCTTACATCAAAGAATTGTGCAGGTGTGCCAGATTTGGTGGATGCCTTCCCTGGCACAATTCCAAGAAGAATTCTCTGTAGACTGGGATTTTATCCACTGCTGCGCTGCTTTGGAGCCATTTTCTGACGTTCACTGCACAGCACCACCTCTTCTCAATCTATGCATTCCGTCACACCCAGCAGGGATTTATAGCGCCATCTTTCTCATACAGCTTCATCTGCAGGAGCCTGAGGTTACCACAACCTTAAACACACAAGGGGGCTCATATTTTTTGCCTAGTGAGCTTACTGTTTGCATGTACATATACAATCAAGTCACATTATTATGATCACTTTCTGCTCATAGAGGAAGTCAGTGCAGTCGGCTGTCTGCACACATATCCCTCCCTGCTCTCACAGGTAAAAGAGGCGATACACCCTGAATGTCTTCCCTGCGGCACATGGGATATTCCAGCAAGACGATGCCACATGTCACATGTCCAGAAATGTCCAGCATTGGTTGGAAAAGCATGACCAAGACTTCAAGGTACCAATCTGGTCCCCTGATCCCCAGACTTGAGCATCTGTGGGACCGCCTCGATTGTCATGTCAACTCTATGGATCCTCCCCCCTGCAGCCTCCAGCAGCTGTGGGATGCACTGCAGTCAGCATGGCTCCACATACCTGTGACAACCTACCAGGACCTCACTGAGTCATTCCCAGCCGGTCTAGCTGCTCTTTGTGCTGCACACAGTGGATATTAATATCATAATAATGTGACCTGATTATGAAACGTTCACACACATGTATTTTAATATGCAAATGATCTGCAATAATTATAAATAAATAAATAAATAAATAAATAAATAAATCCTGCATATCTGCTACTGAAGTGGCCCATTAGAACACGATTCCACTCATACTGGGCCTCAACCCTTACTAAGAGTCCCCCTCACTGGCGTCTGCTCTCTCCTCTCAGCGATCCTGGGGTCAGGAGGGCAAGGGCGATTAGGAGGGAAAGGTGTTGGGGTGTCACCTTTGGGGCAGACTGTTGGGGAGCACTGCTCACCGCCTCCCAACCCGTCCCCAAAACAAACCGTCCTCTGCAGCGTCATTCGAAGCAGATGGGTTTTGTGTGAGTGTCAGTTGTAGTTTAGATCCCGCCGTCTCTGGCAGGCCTCGGCAGGGATGGTTATTAGGCATGCAGCAGGAGAACAGGCCAAACCTCACTGGCTTAGCACCGGGAAGCCAAAGAATTTCGGAATGGACCAATAACATGCACATGCACGCTCACTATAGACTCATGGAGATGTGCACACTCATACAGTCATGTGACTCAAGTTATTCAGAAAAAAATTAATTAGAGAACTTTTTGGAAACTGAGACAATGAGACCCTTAATGGATGATCCCTGCTGCCGGAACAAAACCTCGTATCTCCGAAACAAAGCTGACGGAATACGAATTTTCTCTAAGGCATTTTAGGCAGTTTGTCAATTTGTCTGTTTGCCATCAAACTCTACCCAGTGTAAATGGCAAGTACAAACGTGGCCTCATCCTCGCCTGGAATCTCCCCCTCATGTGGCCCTAGGCATGCATCCCACCGGCCCCCATTGCTTGACACTAACAAACCCTGTTTATCCTGATTGAATTGTCTAGTGGTGGGCTCCTGTCCCCGGGCAGTGGGGGCAGGGGCTGGGGGTCCAGTGTAAACAGTTTGCTGAGGCTGAATCTCCGCAGCTCAAGCAGCATGGCCCTGCTATTACACTTTACTCTGTTGCCCTGTTCCCTGCACAAAGCGATCATGTCTCATAACACAGGGCAAACTAACACTTTAGGATGGGGGGTCAGGTGGGGAAATGGCACCCTAAACGAGGGTTAAGGCCCTATCATTGTCTGTTACAGCTCAGGCTCCTGCACCCCCTCTACAAATAATTCAGCTGACCTTCAGTCGGCGGCGCTTGGTTTGGACAAGGCGGTGCTCTTTCAAGGGTCCGCCACCCAGTGTACGCCGCCGCCGCCTCCTCCAATGGCTCTTTATTCTCCCTTCGCTCCGGCGGAGGAAGATACAGCAGCTGAAAGGGGAACAGTCTGATTACATAAGAAAGGTCCTCCACCGGAGATAAGGAATCCACCTGAAGAGGCTGTGCTTCCTATTGGTTGAACTTCCTCCTTCTTGCTCTTCTTCCTCGGCTCTTATCTGCCCTCTTCTCCACGGCTTCCTTCCCATCATGCCTCTCTTTTTCTCAACCGTGCATGCATAGGCGCCTACTGGGTGTTGAGTATGTCAGTTATGTAGAAGGAACAGCATCCAATCTGTGAGTCACATGCATTTCTAGCCGAACTGTTTTGGAGATGCATGAAGTTTTAACGTTGTGTTCAGTTTTCCGAGGAAATCCTCAGGGACGTGTTTCCACACCTCCAAAGTTCAGTCCTACCCTGCGTTCACATTAGCAGGCGACAAGTTGCTTATGAGTGGTGGGTGTGTTCACGAGGTTCAAGGTCCAGGTAGGCTAGCTAGGTTTAAAAGCACAGACACTCAACGTCCAAAAAGATGGCTGCCCCCCAGACGGAGGTAACCTGTTGTGTTGGTAGCATCCGTTGCAAGTGAAGTAGAAGTAGAAGCAGTTGGAAGAGTTGGAGAGGGGTCTCACTGTAAGGCTCCAGGAAAGGGGAGGGTCTTATGGTCGCTCGCCGAACTGGTTGTGCAGATACTACCATAGTAAGCTGTTTGTGGAAGACCTACACGAACCATCAATTTTCAGACACTCTTGCATCATAGCATTTTGCAGTTGGGCCTTCCCTGGCACAATTCCGAGGAGAATTCCCTGTAGACTGGGATTGTATCCACTGCTGGTAGACCCGTATGACCGTACGCTTCCATACACCTGCAGATTCAGCTACTTCCTTCACACTATGGTCTTTGGCCACGCCCACATGCAGTCCCTCCTTTTAGCCAATCATTAACATCTGCTCTGGAGCCATTTTCCACACATGGAACGAGACATTCCCTGCACTGTAGCACCTCTTCCCAATCTATCCCGTCACTCACACCCCACAGGTATTTATAACCCCACCATCCTCGTGCAGCGCCACCTGCAGGAGCAAAAAAGGTGCATCCCCCATGCTTCAACACACAAGGGGGCTAATTTTTTTTTTTTTGTCTGGTTAGCTATAATCAATTAATTATGTATTATATTTTATTCTTTTGTATTATATTTATTTTATTATGTTTTTTTTTATTTTTGTCATTCTTATATAGTCTATATATATATATATATAAAATGAAGAATATGAAGAGCATCTGAAATAGAGAAGGATATCTGTAATACGTTTGAGAGTGAGAAGCGGGGCTTTATTTCCCCGGTGCTCGTGCGGTATATATGAAGGTAAAGAATGGTTCTATTGATCTGGGTTTTCATTAGGTGAAAGTGTCTCCCTCAGAGGGACCCAGCAGACCTCTCACACTAACGTGCAGGCTGAACGAGAGACGGACGTCTGAGAAATATATAAGCCATTGGAGTAATTATTGAAACGAGGCATACATAATGCAAATGAATTGGCCGCTGCAAGCAACTCATTTTAATGAATGCAGATCACATCCTATTGCTTAGATTGAGTGGAACACAACTCTCTCTGACACACACACACACACTAACACAAAGACACACACACACACACACTAACACACACACACTCACACACACACACACACACACACACACACACACACACACACACACACACACACTAACACACACTCATAACTCACACACATACACACACACTCACACACTCACACTAACACAAAGACACACACTAACACACACACACACACATACACACACACACTCACACTATCACACATACACACACACACACGCACACACACTCATAACTCACACACACACACACACACTAACTCACACGCACACATACACACACGCACACACACACACACACACATACACTAACACAAAGACACACACTAACACACACACACGCACTCACAACTCACAACTCACACACACACACACTAACACTCACAACTCACACCCACTCACACACACTCACTAACACAAAGACACACACTCACACTCACAACTCACACTAACACAGACACACACTCACACACATACACTAACACAAAGACACACACTAACACGCACACACACACACTAACCCTCACTCACTCACACACACACACACAGACACACACACACACACACACACACTCACACACACACACACACACACACACACACTCACACAAACACTCACACACACACTAACACAAAGACACACACACACACACACTCAGAACTCACACACACTCACACACACACACACACCCACACACAAAACTTACACTCACACACACACTAACACAAAGACACACACACACACTCAGAACTCACACACACTCACACACACACACACACACACACTAACACACACACACACCCACACACAAAACTTACACACACACACTTACACACAAACTCACAACTTGCACACACAAACACAACTCACATACACACACACACAGGCACACACACTCACACACAGACACACACACACATCCGAGTTATTTAACAGTGTTAAGTGGACGAAGTTTTTTTTTGCTTTTTTCTCAGCTGTCAGATTAAACTGAGCTGGTTTTACAGCATAGTGCCCCACTGTGGACTGGAGGGGAAATACCACAGGAACAATAAGCTGCTTTGGCAGTCACTTTAGTATGAACACCTCCTTGTATCTACATCTACGGTCCGTATTATCGGTTCCACTGACCGTAAAGAACCACTCTGTAGTTCTACACTTACAGACGGTCTGCGTGCATGTAGTCCTTCATTATGCAGCTATCTGCCAATGGTGCTGGCTGAGGCAGGATGACTCATGGAGGACATCACTGCTCCCTGAATGCCTGCAATCATTGCTATTGGGTTTCTCTGCTCATGTTGTCCATTCTGTATGTTCTCTCTCTCTCTGTGGTTGGTGTAGGCCTCCCAGATCCGTCATGTAGCTGGTGCATGTCTTCTTCTATCCACTGACACCAACAGCTTGCTATGGTAACATCCACACAACCGGTATGGTTGCATCGTTAAGATCGTCCCGCTTCCCAGAGGTCTACAATGCGACCCCTCTCCAACTCTTCCAACTGCTGGTATTGCTTTCAAACTCTTCTCTGGGACATACTTCATTTGCAAAGGATGCTACCA
Organism: Prochilodus magdalenae; assembly: GCA_024036415.1. Taxonomy (NCBI): domain Eukaryota; kingdom Metazoa; phylum Chordata; class Actinopteri; order Characiformes; family Prochilodontidae; genus Prochilodus; species Prochilodus magdalenae. The sequence continues at coordinate 11,138 of JAMWET010003396.1, read as the reverse complement.
AGACAGTAGCATAAGTCAAAACGGAAAGAACATGCAAGCGTAAAACTTGAACCATTTGCATGTCTTATGATGTCATACATGAGCATTTTTTGAGGATGAGTGCATGAGGGCCATATAAGATAATCCTTTATTGATCCCACAGTGGGGAAATTTGCAATGTTACAGCAGCACAGAGGAAAGAACACCAGTGTCAGGAAATATAAAAATAGTAAATAAGATCTATATACAAAAAGTTAAGAAAAATCTAAATAAAATACCAAAAATTTTAATCCAAAGACAGGATTTTGCTATGCAGTTATGCATCTAATAACTATAGAGTAATTAAAAAATTAAAAATATTCCTGGTAGTAATTAAACAGCATTTACTTCAATGCAAAGTGTGTACTGATATTAGTTGTCATTTTTTAAATTTACTTGTACCGGTAAGTACATAGTAATTACAATGTAATTATACATGCATAGGTAAATATGAAATAATTACAGCCCATAAATTAATTATAACCTCATAATAATGTTTAGAATTAAGTGCATTATTAAGTATACAACATTCGCTTACATCAACACTGAGTTCCTTCAATAGAAATGTATACAGTACACGTGTTCTGCAGGTATAACAGGGTTTTGTTATAGAAGCCTATAGATGACCCAGATGCATCTAAAGACAGCTGCTCTCATTCAGAACCCCCTGGAAATGTTAAGAGGAACATGCACACATACATGCACATACACACACTCCCAAATGAATTGCTTACGTGAGAAAACAAGAGCGGTTTACAGTATTGTCTGCACGGCAGACTAGATGTTGCAGTTTTTGGGGAGTTGAGATTAAGCGGCTGTATTACCATTACAATCTAGCGGGCCTTTATTGGGGCGCCGTGCTCCTGGTGTGAAGTGTTGGGGAGATAAGAGCAGGGTGCCAGGTCTCATCAATGGGAGCACTTATCTGCGAGGGGAAGTGGGAGCGAGATTGCACTTCAATCCACACGACAATTGTGCATTATCTTAACCGCTTTGAGGTATTTTCTCTGAGAGCAACTCCGCTGCTTAGGAATGCTTTTTATGTACCTCCGGAGAAGTACTTCTGCGACTTTCCGGCACAAAACAAACATCTGCATGGATTAAAAAAGAAAAAAAAACGAAGATTGCCTGATTTTTTTTTCTTTTTTTGGTGAATTTTATTTTTAATCTACAAACAATGCCGCCATACATTCCCATTCATTCGTTCTACACCAGGATCTGATTTGTTTCTAAAAATACAATCAACTAAAGTAAGCCATCCTGCAGAAAAGTCGCTGCCGATTCCGACAATATGCTCCTTTCATGACGAGCTTAACTTCTGCCCCCTTTCCTCGTGTTGTAGAACGATAAATCTGGAGTTGTAATCTTAAGCACTCCTGCCGATTAGGAAACAAACGAGTTAGCGGAACTCTCTCCAAACTTCTTTAGCTGCGGTTTTATCTCCAGAGCGGGGAAGTTTTTCCATAAGTATGCCCTGTCTCAGTCCCTCTTAATGCGTGGGTTAGGGGCACAAAAGGATGCTGGGATTTTTTTTTTTATAATGCCAGGCAGAAGCAAGGCAGGCTGCAGGGTGCAGATGTAGCACAATGCTAACGCGACCTATTGTGCACGGGGGAATCTTATCACCTGCTGGCTGAACACACTCCCATGCGAAAAGTAGCCTGACTAAACAGAAGCATCCAAAGTACTCCAAGAATGCCGTGGTTTCTCTGAGGGTTTATCAGTATCACGCCTTCTGAGCCTTTCGGGAGAGAAGTGACCTGAAATCGCCGAGCTTTTGGTCGTCGTGCCTCTGTCCTGCCACTCACACCAAGCGGTTTTCATCCTACCCTGGCTTATACACTTGTAGGGTGGTGTTAGAAAGCTCTGTGTGTGCTGTTCCAGTATCAGTCAGAGGCAGGCTCTACCGTGGGGTGTTACTCTACGGTCTTGTCATTGTGTGAACATCTCAAGACAAGCACTCTTGTCACAGTCTTTGTTGCTCCTAGGTACTAAATGGGTCCAATGCACGATAGGGTCCATGAATCTGATCTCATGAATCTGGAAACTGAACACTTGTAACTCACTCACTCATGTTTAGCAGGTAACAGACTCTCCACAAAGGGGCACGGGGTGATAGAATAGCTGCACCCAGAAAGAATCAACCGACAGCAATGGAACTTGGTGGGGAGGTTTGTCATCATGGGACATGCCAGTGGTTCAGGTTTCATGCTTGCTGTGCATGTGATGTAGACTAGGAAGGGATGTATCACTGTACCGGTCTGACCCAACCGCCATGATTGTGGACGTCCAGCTAGCAGTGGTGCCTTCCATGAGTCATCCTGGTACCATTTTACTTTCTTCCCAATAGTACTGTAATCCCACACCTCCTTCTCGGTCCAACTATCCTTTTGACGATGAGGGACAGTAGGACAGATTACTGCAGTGAATACAGTGTTAGGTAAATATCAATCTACAAATCTTGCAACTTGGGAGTGACAAGATGATTGTCAAAAAAAAAAAGAAGACTGTTCTGACTTAATTTCGAGACTGGCTTTTCCATACTATGTCACACACATACACTGATATGTCATAACTAGAAAAATTGTCTTCCAGAAGTGATTGTGCAGCTTCAGCTCATTGCTAGCTGGATGCTAAAATGAATGGAAATCTATGGGAGGTACAAGGGATGAATACATGACATATAGATGGGTGTGGGTCGGTATGGCCATAGACTAGAGTTTGGGAATCTGCCCTGAGTGAGTACATGCAGTTTGATGGCTGGTAGGTAAAAGAAAATACAGGGTTTGATTTTGGCCAGAAAATGAATGGGACTCTATGGGAGAAATGAGGGATGGCCAAAAACAAAGACGAGCGCAGGTTGGACCAACATCAAGTGTGTGCTCGGGGGTGTGCCTTGAGATAGTGTGTGTGTGGAACAGTGTCTGTCATTTGAATAGAAGTGCAGTAGATGTGTGTGCAGTTTTTCACTCAAGTCATTCTTAATGGATAAAAAAAATAGAAATTGTTGAAGTTTTTTTCGGAAAACTATGACAGATTAAAAAGCTGTATACAAGGCTTGCCATTCCTGACCAAGCGCTAAATCCGCTAATGCTAGCAGAAAATTATCCTTACTGACAGATGAGTTTTTCTCAAGTTGTTTGACATTCCTGGCCCAAACTGAAAGCCTGACTCTAATACCATGGTGCACCACTACTGTACACCAACATCGTCCGCCGCAGTGTTTGACTTTGCCAGTGAGAAAATGAGATATATCTGGGAGGCATGCGGACAGAAAGTTGCATCCCTGCAGAAGCACCTCAGACCATGTGTCTACAGATGAACTGATTTTGCACGTTACCTCAAAAGCTGTTCCAGGGCACTGTGGCCTCTGGCTATGAGCTCATGGAGGAAGTGGGCAAATTCCAGGCTGGTTAGCAGCCGGCCTAGCTGCTGTGTCTGCAGTCCGCCTGCATTTGTGCTATTACATAATTAAATTTGGACTTGGATGTTGCTTTTTAAGAGATTATGGCAGCATATGTTGCTTGAACACGTGCCAGCCTGTGAAATAGAGGTTCTTTCATGACTGTGTCCCTCTCCCTCGCTATCAGCTTTAGAGAGTTTATTGAAAATCAGGATAGGCTCGGGTGCCAACGGCTAATGAATTGGTGTTATGATCTCGGGCCAAAGGATGCTGGTGAGCTGTAATTTAGGATCAACGTCGGAAAAAAACTGCAAACAAAATGAAGTTGTCAAAGTGCCTGGGCCTGGACTTTGGGAGGTTTGTTTGCAGATGGCACTCAAATCAAACAGGAGGAGGTAGAATTTTGGATGATTTATACTTTATTTAAGTTTATTTAAGTTTTATTGAGTTAATATTTGTATTTTTGCATTAATTACTATTTCAAAAATATTCCTTATTTTTTTTTCGTTTAAATCACCAAACTAGAAGTCTCAAATCAGGGGATTCTTCTCATTTTCTCTTGATTTTCAATCAAATTGTAGCTTATTATAACTAATCGTTTTAATAAAATTGCTACAACAAAATCTTACTAATGTAAAATTTAACTGCTTGTAACTTTGCTAAATTATTATTGTGGGTCAGGATTGATGATTAGCCATCAAAATATATATTACAGAATAAATGATTCAACTTTTTTTAAATTAAATTTTAAATAAGTTAAATAGGTATATTCTTTATTTTTTTATCTATTTGAGTATGTATAATTGTAAATACTTTCATATTTTTATGCAAGGATAGTATGATATTCACCAATTACCTATGTAGGTTATCTGTACATTTTACACCCTTAATAAAGAAAGGGTTACAGCACTCACATGTATTGCCTTCATAATTGGCATTTATACCCCAAATTTGAATTATTAACCTAACCCATCCTCCATGTTTAAGGTGGAAGTACATTCAGGCTCCTGCAGATGGCGCTGCATGAGGAAGATGGGGCTATAAATACCTACAGGGGTGAGTGACGAGATCCATAGATTGGGAAGAGGTGCTACAGTGCAGGGAATGTCTCGTTCCATGTGTGGAAAATGGCTCCAGAGCAGATGTTAATGATTGGCTAAAAGGAGGGACTGCATGTGGGCGTGGCCAAAGACCATAGTGTGAAGGAAGTAGCTGAATCTGCAGGTGTATGGAAGCGTACGGTCATACGGGTCTACCAGCAGTGGATACAATCCCAGTCTACAGGGAATTCTCCTCGGAACTGTGCCAGGGAAGGCCTCCACCACATCTGGACCAGCTGACCAGTTCAGTGTCTGAACATTGGTGTGGCTACATCCAGAACCTTGTCCAGTACACGCCAAATCCAAACATAGGCGTTATTGGTGCTTGTGGAGGTGCAGGTTCCGTCACAGGGGGACTGAATGTGTTTCAGGTGATCTGGAGTTTCTGAATGGTAATGGTAATACTGGGAGAACAGTACGTCTTCCCTACTTCCCTATTCCTCTAACAGCGCTCCTATATCTATGCTCCTCCCTCTCCACCATCCAGACAGGGTGTTCCGTTACCCCCCCACCGCCCCCCATCCCTTCTCTCTGGTTGAAACATCGCTCCTGTCATCCGCCTGGCCCGAATATATCACCCCGCTCTGTGCCGGCTGAGCACAGACCTGCGGGACGGTCTAAGTGGTTATTCCAGTCATTATTGGCCGTTAAATCCAGTGGCGGTCGTAAAGGCCCTCTCCGGTCCCCGCTCTGCGCCAGAGGTCGGCCGCCCCGTGCTTCTTTACGAGCTGTCCCTGGCCGTGCATCACCGGATTCCCCGGGACGCCCCACATCCCTCCACGTCCGGGGACAGATAGACAGGCCACAGTCCCTCCGTTCATTACCCCTGTCAGAGGCTTCGAACGTCAGCCAGCTTCCATCACACCCCCACCCTGGAGGCCTGGCTTGATTTAAGATTTACTGTCATCTGAAGTGACTGCTCTCTCTCTCTCCCTCTCTCTCTCTCTCTCTCTCTCTCTCTCTCTCTCTCTCTCTCTCTCTCTCTCAGTCGCCTGCTGACTCAGTACATGGACTACAACTGTCATTATCAGGAAGGCTAGTGTAACACAGTCTGTCTCGCCCGGCTCTCTCTCCATTTGACAAATTTACGGCACGTTTGGTGAAATTGTCATCCTTTACAATCCCATAATGCCATGGAGTGAGTTACTCGCTCTCGTAATTTCACACGCCCCTCCACCTGGCCTCTAACAGGAGCACAGGAGAAGTAATTGACTCCGCCGTGGCGGTTTTAAGAGAGGCTGACCGGTTTGACTTCCTTCAAAACGTGACTGTCTGGCCGGCTTCGGTAACCGTATACGCTCATAAACTGGAGATACTACGGTTAACCCTTTACACCGCAGGAGCCGGAATGTGAGCCCGCACTTCAACCCCTCACTCATACCTGAGTCCCATAGCCAGTTACCAAACCAGAGAAGCGCATCTCCTGGAGTGATGCTGAGTGTGCTACTGATGCATGGTGCTGGAATGGGAGTCTATGGGAGGAGCGAGGGATGAATAAACGACTCACAGAGGATCGTGGGTCAGTATGGCTGTGGATTAGAGTTTGGGGATCTGTCCTGATCCTGACACTCATTACCTCGAGTTCTCCTGGAAGGATAGGCAGTCCGTGCTGTACTCTTCCAGGACCTTTTCTTTTTCTCCTCTTTCTCTTTTTTAGCTATGTATGACTCTCTGTCTTCCTTATTCTCATCTCTCTCTCCAACTCGTATCAGCTCATTTCCCCTTTCACAGCATTCCCAGGCTTTCTCGTCTTCTTTCACTTCCTTCTCTGTCTGCATTTTTCCTTTTCCTCTCTCTCTGTCTCTCTCTCTCTCTCATCTCTCCATATATATCTTTGTTTCACTTCATTCTCTTTCTTCTTTTCTTTTCTTTTCTTTTCTTTCTTTCTTTCTTTCTTTATTTCTTTCTTTCTTTCTTTCTTTCTTTCTTTCTTTCTTTCTTTCTCACTCTGTGTGCATCCCCCTTTTCTCCTCTCCCTCTCTTTGTCTCCACATTCCCTCCTTTCTTCCCACCTCCTTTTTTTCCCTTCTCACTAACGCTCTTATTTCTTTTATTCTGTACGTATCTGTTTTCTGTTTTTCTCCCTTGTCCTATTTTCTCTAACCTTTTTCTCCTCCCCCTGCTATATATATAGCCTCCTAAATCTCCCCATCTCTCACTTCTCTTTCTCCTCCTTTTAACTCTCCCTTTCTATCTTATACTTCCCTCTTGCATCTCTCTTTTCTTTTTCTCTATCACTTTTACTCTCTCCTTTTATCCATACCTTTTTTTTCCTTGTCCCTCTCTCTCTCTCTCTCTCTCTCTGTCTCTCTCTGTCTCTCTCTCCCTCTCTTTCTCTCTCTGTCTCTCTCTCTCATTCTCATTCTCTTTCTATCCTTCCTCTAAATTCATGTTGAAATGTTGCGGTCTCTCTTTTCCTGACTCTCTCTATCTCTTTTCTCTTCCTCCCTCTCTCTCTCCCCTCTCTCCCTCTCTCTCTTTCTCCCCCTCTCTACTTTCCTCCCCCTCTCTCTCTCTCTGTCTCTCTCTCTCTTTCTCTCTCTCTCTCTCTCGCCCTCTCTCTCTCCCTCTCTCTGTCTCTCTCTTTCTCTCTGTCTCTCTCTCTCTCTCTCCCTCTCTCTCCCCTCTTTCCCTCTCTCTCTCTCTCTCTCTCCCCCTCTCTACTTTCCTCCCCCTCTCTCTCTCTCTGTCTCTCTCTCTCTTTCTCTCTCTCTCTCTCTCTCTCTCTCTCTCTCTCTCTCTCTCTCTCTCTCTCTCTCTCTCTCTCTCTCTCTCCCCTCTCTCTCTCTCTCTCTCTCTCCCTCTCTCTCTCTCTCCTGAACTCGGCTCCGGTCCCGAAAGACCTGTTATAATGGATAAGACAGGAGACCCCCAAGACATTACCAATTACAGACACAATTGTACTAGACTGAGAGGGGCCATGCTCAGTCCTGTCAGTGTGTGTGTGTGTGTGTGTGTGTGTGTGTGTGCGGCCTTTTGTGTGTGTCTCCATGGGGCTCTCCACTAAGTGTTTATGGAAGAATTAAATAGAAAAGAATTAATATAATTAACAGAAACACCATAATAACAGTCCAGCTCTGACAAAGGCCAACTGTCCATCACGGCGGGTCAGTAACACACCTACCAGCCTCTAAAGCCTCCTCTGTCCAGCACTCGGGCCTGACTGGTATAAAACTCCCACAGTGGGGGAAAGACGTTCAGTTCCAGCGGTTGCGGCTGGTTCGTGTGTTCTGAAGGTCATCTGGCTGTTTTGGCAGTGTTCGGGAGTTTAGCGGTGATTAAAGTTTGAATTCTGTATATAATTAAGTGCCATTTTTACTTTGCAAGGTAATATAATGAGATTGGACTCTGACCCTGACATTAGAGGGAAGTAGAGAAGAAAACCAGAAGGCGGTACTCACATGTGAGAGAGTGTGTACGAGACGAGAGAGTCATGTTTGTGTTAGACGCTGTCTCTTTGAAGTAGGCTGTCTATATTAACGGCAGCTTTTGAAGCGATGCAGAGGAAGGTTTATCTGTGGCTGACCATGTACCAACATAAACCCATGTAGGAACATTATTATCAATGGTTACACCACAAAACAAAAATCATACAGCTCTGGAAATAAATCAGAGCCCACTCCGGTTTCCTCTTAAACCAGCATCTCCACATGTACAGCAGGTTCTCAGTGAGGAACTGAAGGATGGGTTCTAGCTTTACTGGCAGATACAGTGAGCGTCTGGTTCATAAGAACAAGGTCCAGCAGCAAACACACAGGACAACACAGCTACAGACTGGCAGAGGGCCAAACCCACTCTCTACTGACCGTGATGAGCGCCACCTCATTCCAATGTCCCTTACCCACCGTAAGATGACCTCAGGTGACCTACAGAGAGACTGGCGAGCGGTGGCTGGGGTGAGACGCACAGCGAGCATGGTTCTAAAAACAGGCTTCTGGAGGTCATTAGTGATTTTCTAAATACACAGATCTAATACAATATCTGATCTGGAGTTTGGGAGACATGGTTCCAGTAGTGTAGAGAACCAAACAGAACCAACACAAACCCAGAACCTGCACACCTAGAGAACCTGATCAGGTACAGGTGGGCTCTTAAATTTCTCCAGAGCTCGCTCTATCTATCTATCTATCTATCTATCTATCTATCTATCTATCTATCTATCTATCTATCTATCTATCTATATGTATATATATATATATATATGTTGTTTATGGTGTGACAGTGGATGTGTTTGATTCGAAGGAACCAACCAATAGGAAGGAAACTTGGTGGGTAGGTTTGACATCGTGAGACATGCGGTAGCCTTATCTCTGTACCTGACTGACCCAACACCACCATTACAGACCTCCAGCGAGCAGTGGTGTCCTCCATGAGTCCTCCTGTTAGTGCAGCACCATTGGCAGACGGCTGCACCACGCAGGACTACATGCACACAGACCGTTACCACGACTGTCCTTAACACCACGTCACCGTCACCAAAGACTGCAGTGGTGTCGTACCAGACTGTCATGGAGTGACTCAGAATGGCAGCGGGTCATCTTCAGTGACGAGTCCCGCTTTAGTCTTGGTGGAGACGCCCAACGAATCCGTGTGTGGAGGCACCGTGGTCAGCACCAAGATGAACGGTGTTTTGTCACCATGTGCAGGAGCAGTGGGTGTTTGTGTTACAGGAGGTTATTGTGTATGTTGAGTGATTGGTTATAAAGAATGGTTGTCTATAGGAGGAGCGAAGGAGGAATAAATGAGACATAGAGGAGTGTGGGTCAGTATGGCTTTGGATTGGAGTTCGGGGTCTGCCCTGAGATGTTCAGTGAATGTGAACAGTGTCTGTTTCAGGAGAGGGCCATATAGATTTCCATCCCATTTATTTTTAAGGGGGAACACATCTGAATTAGGAAGTTTTTAGGAAACTGTATGTAGGATCAAAAAGTTGGAATGGTGTTAAATATATTAAAACTGTGGGACAAGTTAGGGGACAGTGGAGTTGGGCACTTGTTGTCTCCTACCTGCAGTCCTGCTTTAGCAAGAGAGAGAGATAAAGGGAGGAGAGAGAGGGGGAGACAGGTCTGAGATGTGATATGTGTTGTCATTTTTCTGGTGTGTGTGTGTTTGTGTGTGTGGTGTGTTTGTCTGTGTGGTGGTGTGTGTATGGTGTGTGTGTGTGGTGTTTGTGAGTTGTGCGTGGTGTGTGAGTTGTGTGTGTGGTGTGTGTGGTGTGTTTGTGTGTGGTGTGTGTGGAGTATGTGTGTGGTGTTTGTGAGGTGTGTGTGTGGTGTTTGCGTGTGGTGTGTGTGGTATGTGTGGTGTGTGTGTGTGTGTGTGTGTGGTAGGTGTGTGTGTGTATGGTTGTGAGGTGTGTTTGTGGTGTGTTGTGTGTGTGTGTGTGTGTGTGTGTGTGTGGTGTGTGGTGTGTGTGTGTGTGTATATGTGTGTGTGTGGTGTGTGTGTGGTGTTTGTGAGGTGTGTGTGTGTGTGGTGTGTGTGTGTGGTGTGTGTATATGTGTGTGGTGTGTGTGTGTGGTGTGTGCGGTGTGTGTATATGTGTGTGGTGTGTGTGTGTGGTGTGTGTTGTGTGTGTGTGGTGTTTGTGTCTGTGGTGTGAGTGTGTGGGTGTGAGTGTATGTGAGTGTGTGTGGTGTGTGTATATGTGTGTGGTGTGTGTGTGTGGTGTGTGCGGTGTGTGTATATGTGTGTGGTGTGTGTGTGTGGTGTGTGCGGTGTGTGTATATGTATGTGTGCCATTCTAAAGACAGGAAACAGTGCTTGTTTGTTTTCTCGGCTGCTCCCTCTTCCCTTAATTCAGCCATTGTGGCGGCGGCGCACTGATGACATCACCCGGCTGGCGGCGTTTGATGTGTCAGTCCTGAAGGAACCACTTATAGCAATTAGGATATCCTTGAACAAGCGTTTGCGAAACATTGGCTGGTTTTTGGCATTTGCCTCCCGTCCCTGCCTACTAACTAGCAGGGTTTGATCTGCGATAATTACCCTCCCACCAGCCTCTCCGCACTGACAGGTCCCTCCCCGGAGAGCCCCTCGCGCCGCGGCTACTCACTGATTGCATCAAAGTGTCAGAAATTGCAACATCAAAAATAATAACTGATATTCCGCCGGCTTCGCCGCACTTTGAATACTTCCTTTAAAATGCTCTCTAATTTGTGTCTCTCTCAGTCGGAGCGAGGGAGTGTGTGTGTGTGTGTGTGTATGTGGTGTGTGCGGGGTGTGTGTGCGGTGTGTGTGTGTGTGGTGTGTGTGAGGAAGAGAGAGAGCTTAAAGCAAATAAAAGCAGGGAAGTACATTCATTATTGAACTGCTATTTACATACGGCGGACTATTCTGTCTGAACTGGCATGAAATAGATGAACCTCTTTTCACAGGCCTCTCTCTCTCTCTTTCTCTCTCTCTCTCCCTCTCTCCCTCCCTCTCCTCTCTCTCTCTCTCTCTCTCCTCCCTCTCTCTCCCTCTCTCTCTCTCTCTCTCTCCTCTCTCTCTTCTCTCTCTCTCCTCTCTCCCTCTCTCCCTACCTCCCTCTCCTTATCTCTCTACTCTCTCCTCTCTCTCTCTATGCCCCAACTGGTCTCCTCTCGTTTTCATCCCATCCCTTTGGTGTCTCTCCT
>JAMWET010003395.1:7500-23464 GCA_024036415.1 Prochilodus magdalenae | reverse complement strand
CACCGTGCCAGGTGGAAGGGTTTTATGGGAAGCTGGCGGAAATCTCATTAAACCTCTCGGGATTGCGGTGTTGGAGGGGCCTGAGTGGGTTTGCTACAGATGGGCTGCAGGTTTCTCCAGGTAGGCTCCAGTGCTCCTCTTATCACAGGGACCAGCATCCATATGAACGAGCACATCATCTACAGTCCGGGGAAAATGAACACGGTGGCCATTTCATAGCGACCTCGTTCGTCCCCTGACCTGTTAGCGTGCTCGCTTGGAACATGCGATTATGAGTCTGAATGAAAAGCTAGATTAGACCGAGAGCTGTTTCAGGAATACTCACTAACAGTGTCTCCCTTCTCACGCTCTCTCTCTACTCCCTCAGATACTTCCCGACCCCAGGGGAAGAAGCGCTCACCAACGGCGACCCCAGCCTGTAGTTGAAGTCTCGGGTGTTGGTGTTTCTGGTGAAGAGACGTCTCAGAGAAATCACCGCTCCCAGACAGGCAGACAGACAGACAGACAGACAGACAGACAGACAGAGAGACAGACAGGCAGGCAGACAGACAGACAGACAGACAGACAGACAGATAAAGATAGATAGATAAATAGACAGATAGATAGATAGATGGACAGACATACAGACAGACAGGCAGGCAGATAGGTGGGTGGGTGTGTGTGGGTGGGTGATAGACAGACAGACAGACAGCTAGGTTTGGTGTGTGTGGTGGGTGGGTTTGAAGGACATGGAGATTTTTGCTGGATCTGGCATCCCCCAGGTCAGTTTTGTTTGATGTTATATATTTGACCTCCTGTTCAAAGCCTCCCCGTGGGGTAGTGAGGAGAATACAGGTGCAGGGTGAGACTCTTATGATTGCATCCGACTCTGAACAAACAGCAGAGCAGATGTCCTGAGGTATCAAAGAGGAGGACATGGATTAACACACTCCCACACACTCACACCACACACACCACACACACATACATACATCACACACACACACACACATACACACACACATACACACATACACACTCACACACACACATACACACCACACACACATACATATATCACACACACACACTCACCCACACACATACACACCACACACACACATACACACACACCATTCACACCACACACACCACACACTCACACACACATACACACACACACACATACATACACACACACTCACACAACACCAGTAACACACACACATACACCAACCCCACACACAAAAACACACACACCACACACACACACACACACACAGACACACACCACACACACAAATCACACACACACAACTGGCAGGACAGACACGTAACACACACACACACAAACAAACCACACACACACACTCACACACACACACCACGCTCACACACTTCCCACACAACACACACAATCCTGCACATCACCACACACAGAAATACACACTCGACCATTCAACCATCTTCACACTAACCACATCCTCACACTCTCCCGGATTACCCACACCAACCCTTACTTATCCCTCTAACACACACACACACCCACACAAATACATACATCACACACACATACACACATACACACACACACACACATACACACATACACATACACAGGTCAGGCCACAACAAACACCACACACGTCCACACACCACACCACACCTCCCACACACCACACCACACTCAAACAACACACTGACATCACTCACACACACACACAACTAAGTCCCACTTTTGTCCTGGGCCGGAGAAATGATCAGTTCTGTGTTTAAAGACTATACCACCGAGTGGCCTTCACCTTTCCCCCTCCCTCGCTCTTATCTCTCCTCGGGTCATCCTTTAATCCTGATCATCTCCATACGGGAGGAGAATCCTTTCATCCCTTTATCCATCTTCACTCCACAGCTCTGCACTCTCCCTCTCCCTCCACTACTCTTCCCTCTCTTGAAATCCTAAGCGTTCCTCCTCCTCTCGGCTCTGCAGGTAATCTGTGTTTCAGTGATCCATGGTTACTCCCAGAACCGCCAGATCTCAGCAGTAAATCTGAAAACCCGAAACAGGTCAGGGCGTCTAGTTCTCGGGGTCTCATCGCAACCACGTTCTCTTCCTGCTCCATTTCCTGTCCTCACCTTCACAGAGCCAGGTCCATTCTGCTGAGCTATCTTCTCACAGATGGAGGCTGGCCTGGGTTTCTCCTCCCTCTACGGGAGGATGGGGACAGTTCTGGTGGTCTACCAGACTCCTGCATCATAACGAGGGGCTCAGTTCTCAGTCTACTGAGGTTTATCTCTCTCTCGCTCCTCAGTATCTAACTCTCTTTCTCTCCACCACCCCATCTCTTTTTCTCTATCTCCTATCTCTCTCCCGTCCTCTCTCTGCTCTCTTTCTCATCTCTCTCTCTCTCTCATCCGCTCTCCTCCCTCTCTACCTCTCTCTCTCCATAATCTCTCTTCTCTCATCTCTGATCTCTCATCTCTCCCTCCTCATTCTCTCTCCTCTCAAATCTCTCTTCTCTCGCCTCCATCTCCTCTCATCTACTCTCTCTCTCTCTCTCTCTCTCTCGGCGTATGGAATTTGATATTAATGAAGATTCCTCTGCTCTAAATTATTGAGTTATTGAGCCAGTAAGAGCCTCGGTACTCATCCCAGTGATCCCGGAACTTCTCCTGAGGATGTGTTCTGTGTAAATGTTGGGCTGGGAGCCTTTGAGGGTCGGTCGCATGCCGAACATGTCTGGATGTTCTGGATTTCTGTACTTCCCGTAGCTCCCTGAAACCTGTAATCATTTTTCAAACAACAAACAAACAAAACCTTCCTCAGATCTGTCTCAAATTAGACCTGAGATTCATACTAAACTGACAGAGTACGACTATAAACAGAACTCTGCTCCGGGGCAACAACACTGCACCTGCATATCTGATCAGAGTACTCCACATCAGGGACTGACATGGCTCAACACTCTCTACTCAGAGAACGACTGGCCTCATCAGAATCCGCAGGGACAGTTCTCCACACCTCCACAGTTCAGAAGGAGCTTCTTAAACAGCTACACCTCCTATCAGACCCTCATAGTGTTGAGGAGTCTCCTAACTATTGAAGGATGGACAGGACCAGCTGTGGAGGTGCTCAGATCTGAAGAAGGGTGGATTTGTTATCTGATGGTTTCGAGACGGTCTCTTTTCTTTGGGATCTAACGGACGCCTGTCTAATGTGTCTCGTGCTTAGAGCAGCTCCACGTGGGATTTGGAGCCCTCTCTGGTGGAACTACGTCACTGCACACACTGTGCAGAGGAACGTATTGAGCTGGACCTTCTCTTCGAGCCTGTGTGGGTAAGTTTAACACATGGGTGATCTATGAGGAGGTCCGAACCCCCCGCCCAGTCTGTCCCCATGTGTTGAGAGACCCCCCCCTCCCCCACCCCAGTCTTAACCCCCACCTTCCCCACCCCAGTCTTAACCCCCACCTTCCTTAAGCCTGTAGCGATGCTCCTGCTCATTATACCAGAGGCAGGACTGCATCCCAGACAGAACAGTCAAACGGGTGGTCTAAAAGGTCTGGTAACGTGATAGTGAACTGGAGCAGTTATTATTCACACTCTGAGAGCATCTAACGGAAACGATCGAATGGGAAGCCCCCCAGCCCACCCCACCCCCACGCTGTCTGCCTGGTGTGAAGTGTTTTGGTGCTGTTCTGTATTTGGGTCTTACATGATGAGGAGCACAGTGGGAATGAGCTCCAGGGCTTTACCGCGTGTGATCCTCACCTCTACTGCGTGTACCGGCGGCGGCTATACGCCATGTACACTATATGGACACCTGACCATCACACCTGTATGATATGAGGTTGGTGAACATCTGGAGCATGTCCACACCATATCTACACCGCAGTACTAGGCTCACTCAGGCTCACTCAGGCTCACTCAGACTCACTCAGACTCACTCAGGCTCACTCAGACTCACTCAGGCTCACTCAGGCTCACTCAGGCTCACTCAGGCTCACTCAGGCTCACTCAGACTCACTCAGGCTCACTCAGGCTCACTCAGGCTCACTCAGACTCACTCAGGCTCACTCAGACTCACTCAGGCTCACTCAGACTCACTCAGGCTCACTCAGACTCACTCAGGCTCACTCAGGCTCACTCAGACTCACTCAGACTCACTCAGGCTCACTCAGGCTCACTCAGGCTCACTCAGGCTCACTCAGACTCACTCAGACTCACTCAGGCTCACTCAGGCTCACTCAGACTCACTCAGGCTCACTCAGGCTCACTCAGACTCACTCAGGCTCACTCAGGCTCACTCAGGCACTCCACTCAGATACTCACTCAGGCATCACCTCAGGCTCACTCCACTCAAGACTCCACTCATACTTAGATCACTCAGGCTCACTCAGACTCACTCAGGCTCATTTAGACTCACTCAGACTCACTCAGGCTCACTCAGACTCACTCAGGCTCACTCAGACTCACTCAGGCTCACTCAGACTCACTCAGGCTCACTCAGGCTCACTCAGACTCACTCAGGCTCACTCAGACTCACTCAGGCTCACTCAGGCTCACTCAGACTCACTCAGACTCACTCAGACTCACTCAGGCTCACTCAGGCTCACTCAGGCTCACTCAGACTCACTCAGGCTCACTCAGACTCACTCAGGCTCACTCAGGCTCACTCAGACTCACTCAGACTCACTCAGGCTCACTCAGGCTCACTCAGACTCACTCAGGCTCACTCAGGCTCACTCAGACTCACTCAGACTCACTCAGGCTCACTCAGGCTCACTCAGGCTTACTCAGGCTCACTCAGACTCACTCAGGCTCACTCAGGCTAAATGTGATGTGACGATAAACGTGATTTGATTCTAGATAAGGCCTTTAACTGGTCTAGAACCTTTAACCTCCCTGGAATCAACTGACCAAAGTTTCATTGTACTGTTTTTTTTATGATTGGGCATTGCGCTTTTCCGTTTTCTCCCGTTTCATCGCCGACTAACTCATCTCGCAGCTTTCGAGATATCGGCTCTGTTCCAACTCCAGATTGTCCGGTATGATGCGCTGATGTGGGCTTGTATACAGCTTTTTGATCGGATGCACGGATTCCGAGTAGAAAGGAATTGTTCCGGAATTTTTTCCCATAGAGAAACCCCACTTCCGCTCGACCTAGAGACACCAAATTGGATACACTAGGAATACAGTGATGGATTAACCTGCACTCGTCCGTTTCTCCTTTTGTTTCGCATCCCTCGCTCCTCCCATAGAGTCCCAGTCATTTTCGACCCAAACCAAGCAGTAATGTTTCCGTTCACCTGAGAGCCTCCAAACTTCACATACTAAAGGCAGGCTCCCAGACGCTAATCCAGTCATACGACCCGCACTCATTTACTCATCCCTCGTTCCTGAGTGAGCAAGCTGCGCAACCATCCCGCGCTTCCTTCAGGAAATGCACTTTTCTAGTTATTAATTGTATTATGATTATTATTTTTTATTATTTCCGTCTGATTATTGCTGATAACTGATTCTAATAATTTCCTGGCTTTGAGAATCCCAGCGCTCCAGCTCTTTCACTGGCACTGCTGAGTGTATTAAGGAGCCTCTCTCAGCAGTGCTCAGTGTTGATGAGGCAGTTGCAGTCAGTCTGTATAAGAGGGAACATTAATATTGGTTAAGTGTGCCCACCGTAATGGGCGCCGGTAAACTGGCTCTTAATTGGTCCCACCTGTGAGCTCTCAGTCAGATACACAGAGTCCTCATTATGGCCAGGTGTGAGCGGAATATGACTGAGAGAGAGAGAGAGAGGGGGAGAGAGAGAGAGAGAGGGGGAGAGTGTGGGGGAGAGGGGGAGAGTGTGGGGGAGAGAGGGGGAGAGAGGGAGAGAGAGAGAGAGAGAGAGAGAGAGAGAGTGGGGGAGAGAGAGAGGAGGAGAGAGAGAGAGGGAGGGAGAGGGGGGGAGAGAGGGAGAGAGAGGGCAGAGAAGAGCGTAGAGGGAGGAGAGGGAGAGAGTAGAGAGAGGGAGAGAGATGAGGAGAGAGAGAGAGAGAGGAGAGAGTGGGGGAGGACGAGACGAGGATGAGAGTGGGGGGGAGAGAGAGAGACGAGAGGGGGAGAGTGTGGGGGAGAGAGGGGGGGAGACGAGAGAGGGAGAGAGAGAGAGGACGAGAAAGAGGTAGAGGAGAGAGAGAGTGGGGGGAGAGAGAGAGAAGTGGGGGGGAGAGAGAAAGAGAGAGAGGTGGGAGAGTCGTGGGGAGAGGGGGAGGAGAGGGAGAGAGAGAGAGAGAGAGAGAGAGAGAGAGCGGAGGAGAGAGAGAGAGAGGGGGAGAGAGAGTGGGGGAGAGAGAGAGAGAGGGGGAGAGAGAGGGGGAGAGAGGGAGAGAGAGGGAGAGAGAGGGAGAGAGAGAGAGAGAGAGAGAGAGAGAGAGAGAGAGAGAGAGAGAGTGGGGGAGAGAGAGAGAGAGAGGGGGAGAGTGTGGGGGAGAGAGGGAGAGAGAGAGAGAGAGAGAGAGAGAGAGAGTGGGGGAGAGAGAGAGAGAGGGGGAGAGAGAGGGGGAGAGAGGGAGAGAGAGTAGGAGAGAGAGAGGAGAGAGAGTAGGAGAGAGGGGGGGTTGAGGGAGAGAGAGAGAGAGAGAGTTAGTGAGTAGTTGGGAAGCAGAGAGAGAGAGAGAGAGGGGGGGAGAGAGAGAGAGTGGGTGAGAGAGAGAGAGAGAGAGAGAGAGAGAGAGAGAATGAACTGAGCTGATTATTATGCAGATGAAGATGATGTGTTAGAGGCGTGTGTGTGTGAGGGTGTGTGTGAGGGTGTGTGTGAGGGTCGGCGGGAGTTGGGGTCGGGGGGGTCATGTGTGGATGTATTAGCCTGCGTTCTCACACATGCATGCAGAAGCAGCTCAGCGTAGGAAGGGAGAGCGGATGGGAGAAAGCTGTAGGAAGATGCTCCACTACAACCCACTCACTGACTCTAAAACACATGGCATACGATTGACCTCGGGGCGCTATTCGAGGCTCGACCTCTCCAACGCATCCACACCTGAAGGACCTATCCGGGTTGGCACCCCTCTGGAGCTCTGGTATCTGCAGACACACACGTGAGATCCAAACAGCTCTTCTACCGGTGGGCTGAGGGGCTTCCACGGTCTCCGTCCCAGTGTGGAAGAGTCCGGAGGCATGCTGTGCCTCGGCCGTGGGGGGCCCGGCAGGCATGTCCCGCGACCTCGCGTTGGGCCCAGTGGCAGGCATTGCTGGACTGATGGAGTGTCAAATGTTCAGGATGGACGGGCGTCGAGGGGGGGTGGGGGTCGGGTCTAAACAGCTGGGCTGAAATGTAATCAGCTGGACTGTTCTCCACTCGACTCCACCCGCACAGGGAAGACACAGCTACAATAATGAGATCTGGACCAGATGAGGGTTTTTTCTAGTTTTAGGGATTTTGAGCTTTCTCTGTTTATTTTGAGGTTTTAGAGAAGCTCATTTCCAGACGGTCTGTAGTTGTTTCAGGTGGTGCTGTTAAACGTCCTCACGGCGTTGGAACATCGTTCGGTCTGGGGGGGGGGGGGGGGGGGGGGGGGGGGGGTGGGGGGGGGGGGGGGGGGGGGGGGGGGGGGGGGGGAGGGGGGGGGGGGGGGGGGGGGGGGGGGGGGGGGGGGGGGGAGGGGGATTTATTGGGCACGGTTCCTGTTCCCAGTGAGTAAAAGTATGTGGCAATGCCAGCTAAAGGAACCTAACCACCAGGTGCTGGATGAGTGTCGAGTGCCCTGGACCTGTCGTGTCCTGCTCCTGTCGTGTGCTCTCCTGTCGTGCGCTCCTGTTTTTGTTTTGGATGCTAGCCCCTCTTTCTTGCTCCGCCCCTTAGCTTTGCCCCTCACCTGTGTCTGGTCTGTTGCCCCGCCCTGTCTCTGTCCCCGGGTTTGTTTCCCTGTATAGATAGCCCCTGTGTTGGTCTCGTTCGTGGCGCGGCCTCCGTTGCTGGCTGTAGTGTCTGTTTGTGTGTTCCCGCTTCACTGTGGTGGTTTGCTCTCTGTTCTGTTCCTCGGCTCGGCTGTGGACTCTCCTAGGCTCGGTTCATTCGTACCTTTGTGGCATGTAGCTGACGCTCTAACCCAGAGCGACTCACACGGCTAATCGCACTAGGGATACATGACAGTGTGAGGAGTCTTGCCCAAGGAATCTTGTTAGTGTAGCACGACAACCCACATGGGCTGGCAGCTCCCTGGCATGTAGTGGTGTTATCCACTGCGCCACACAAACCAATGACAGGTTCAAACTGCAGGCAGATCAGATAAGTTTCTCAGATCAGATCTGCTGAGTCGACTGTCCGCTCAGTTGTCCAAACATCAATCTGAATCACCAACGCAATCCGGATATGCCAGAAATCAGATTTACCCAGCATGCACCTGTCTCCCTTGTCTCCCTCACCTTTACCAATGCCAGGCTGTGTGGGGTGAGGCTGGAGACCTTCGTAGCTCTGATTGGATTGTGATGTAGCTCTTACATGCTACCCTCACCGGGGGCAGCTTCCACGGGTGGATGTTTCGGGCCCTGCCCGTGCTGTTTGACTGTAACTCAGTAAATTAGAGCTGGACTATGGATGTGCGTAAGGAAGCATCCTAGAGCCGGTCAGGCTAGACTCTCCCAGCAGGATCTCTCCCAGTCCGTGTGTAGGCGAGTGTAGGCAAACTTGAACGTCACTGTACAGCATCGTGCCTAAAGCTTTGGAGCTGTCTCCCTATTCCCGAATACCTTGGACTGAGGAATCGCTCCTTTTTGGGATCAGTGCCCGGATCTGCTTTTCAGTCACGGTGTATTGCTCTGTGGACCCCAGTGAACAGGAGCATGCAGTCTGAGAAGACCTCACCTGAACTACACGTGTGTGCAAGACGCCCGGACTGCTTGCTATGGTAGTTTGGAGTGTTGGTTGTATATGACCTCTGAAATTAACACCACACATAAACAGCCGAGGCCATATACCATCATTTGCCATGATGTCAGCAGCAAAGAGCCAATTAGTGAACCCTTTGCAGTCCTCATTTGCATGAGCCCACGAGGATCGTAGTCTATGGACAGCTCACAAGCAGGACAGCTCCCAAGCAGGCTCAGCAGGCTCTGTACCGAAATCCCAGATTCAGATCCGAACCAGTCAGACAGGATCGGTTTGTTTACCGCTGGCTGACCATACACGGCAGATAAGATGTTCAGGTGTGAAGTCATGGCTTCGCTTATCACCGAGCTGCATTACCTGGATTTAGTCGTGGTCGATAAGCCAATCAGCTCATTAAAATAAAGGGATCAATAACATGAGCTGTGCCTGTACACCACACCACTCTGGCCTAAACTCCTGCCCTTAGCGTCTGCCCTTCAGGCGGACATGCCTCTGCTCTGTGTGGACATCACCAAAGGGTCTACATGGAAGAGCTGAGAGCACCTCGTGGGTCCGGTCTGTCCACTTCTGCTGGCTGTTACCCTCCACTGGGACACACGTGGTCCTCGTTTGTACATGCACCCGAGTCTGTAGGGCAGGGTTAGCCTGGAGATCCACCACCATGGAGATCAGACCCAGCACACCTGACTCTAATATTCAGACGCTCCTAAAAGGCTGTGTTAGCTGGATCAGGTGGTGCCAAAGTTGGAGCTATGCCGTGCTGGATCTCCAGGACCAGGATGGGTCAGTAGGGTGCCTAGTCTTTTAGTGAGGACCGCGCTGATTCACAGATGCGTCAGAGTGGAAAGGTTGGTTAGCTAGCGCCTGACCAGCACGTCAGCGGTGTTCGGACGTGAGTGCAGGCCGTGTGTTTATTAATTAGCTTGTCACTGAGCTGCATTAGGGGTGTAATCTGAGCCGAGCCGCTGGAGATAAACAAACGAGCTCATTTAAAAATCAGTATGACCGCCACATGCAGAGCCGCAGAGCTTACGGGGCGTCTGGGACTCGTCATATCTGCTAAAACCACAACCACGGCCTGTTTCTGCCAAGTGCTGCCACAATCCTGGCCTCAGTTGGCTCCATGTTTATCCGAAGTGTGACGTAAGGAGTCATTTCCGGGGCCAAGCGTCCTGCAGACCTCCAGAACAAGTCACAGAACCAGTAAACCTGTAGAACCAGTGAGGGTTCCCCTACTCCAGTCTGCTTGTTAACATGTCGGGGTCTGATCCTCTACTGACCCGCCTGAGGTTCTGTCTTTCCAGCGTGCAGCAGTTCTGTGTTCGTTGTTGTTGTTTGAGTCTACAGATGTACTCGGTTATGGTTCTAGATCTGTTCTAGTGATGGGAAAGAGAAGAGGAGAGTCTGCAGCTGAGAAGCTGAGTTGCAGTTCAACACCAATGTCACAGTTTGGTGCTAGCGGGCTCTGATGTTAGCTAGCTAGTGAACCAGCTAACATAGCAGCTACTAGCCAGGAGTCAGGTGGGCCACTGGTGGATCTCCTGGACTAAACTGTGGAGTTTATAGGTGTTTCTATGTACCGACAGCTTCATGTTCTGGTTGTCCTGGCTGCCCAGCTAATGGGAGGGTAGCTAGCTGTGGCTAATTATCTCCACCTTAGTTAGCTAGCTAGCCTTAGCTCTGCCTTAGGTAGGTAGTTTGTCTGACTGATATGCAAAGACATGGGTTTAGAGCAACACCCTAAAATCTCACAGACTGTGTCAAGGGTCTCCAGGTCTTCAAAGAGCCAGTGCGGGTTTTGTCAGTGGCTGATAGAAGCTAGCTAGGCTCGCTAGCAAGCTAACATTAGAGCCCACTGCCACCAGACTGTGTGCTTCTTCATTGGTGTTGAACTGTAACTCAGCTTATCAGCCGCAGACTCTCCTCCTCTCTCACCACAAGGGAAGATCTAGAATATCATTATATAGCGATATCATGTGACCTTGTTCAACCAATGAAATGCAAGGTATGTGTTTTGACACCAACATGATCCATGAGATTGTTGGTGAGTGAACATTTCAAATAGTTCATCCCGAAAAGAGGACTAATAGGCGTCCGTCCAGGTACTGCACTGGACGGAGGCCAGACTGTCCAGCCTAAAACCAGATGTACCACCGTACAGTAGAGGTTAGGACCCAAACGTGAAGGCTGATACGTCACAGCTTAACGAGCGGATTGTTGACCTACTGCACAATTAGTAGATCTGATCGAGCGAGGTATACCGGTGCTATCCAACCATGCTTCAGGGTAGAGTTCTCTGTTCTCCATATGAACATTAGAACAGTGCATGTTAGCTCGTGTACCAGATAAAGCGGGACGTGTAACTGTGCCTCAGCTTTCTAACGTTTAGCAGAACCAGAAGAGTGAATTAATAATTCTTCACTGTTCTCTTTCTTCAAATCAGACCAAAGAGACCTCAAATCCTCCGTCACCACTGGCCCACGCGGACTTCATTCCGCCCTCTCTTGAATGAAGGGTCTTGTAATTACACAAAGCTCTCGTTCAGCTGAGCCTCTCCAAGCCTTCTTCCAGCAGAACGCAGACACAGCTGGGCCATAAATAGCAGGTGAATGGGGAACGGTAATTGCCCTGTCCTCTGGGAGGGTCTTCAAAGTGGTCCTACTTGCCTTTGTATACCACTCTTACCTGCTCTTCACAGGAGTGGCTTTTCCAGAGGAATCAGCGTGGGACACGTGGAGCCTGTCTGGAGGAGGAGGGGGGGTAGTCTGAAGACGACACACTTCGCCAGTTAAAAGGGAAAACGGACGAGAGTCCATCAAGCCACTACGGCGGGGTTAAATGTCGGGGGGTTGGCAGGCAGTGGTAAACAGACTTGTCTGTATGTCAGATCAGGGGCGGGTTGGTTGGTGTTCCTGCTCCTGCGTGAGGGGGTGAAAATGGGCAAAATAAGAGAAAAAGAGGGGGGGACGCTTAATGTTAGCCGTGAGTAATCCATAGGGAGACAGGTGTGGGAGGGGGGGGTCTCCTCCTCAGGCAGGGTACAGGGTCCTCGAGCAGGGGACCGCAAACACATCCCACACATTCAGACAGGAGCACCTGCAGCAGAACAAACACAGGAAGCAGCGGATCCCGCCGGATAAAGGACCGGGAACGGCTCGCGTGGAGTGTACCGGACTCATCAGACACTGCTGGCTCAATAACAGGAGGACACTGCGTCATCTCCATCTACAGGTACACTTCTCCTGGTGGTCTCGTTTGGAGGCCCCTGATCACGCTAGTCCAGAGAGACGGTTCTGTACGTCCAGGCTCAGGATGAGAACACTGGTAGACCTTGCGTTGTACCTACACCCAAAGTACTGTAGAGTCTGGGACTCCTTAATTAACCTCTTGAAGGCCTTGTTCCAAAATCCAAATTCCCCAGAGCGGTGGTCTCTGGAAACAAACGTATTGGGCTGTTAGGTTCAGCTGCTGGAGCAGCGGTGGGTTGTGCTGTTACTGCACAGTTAGAGGGGCCTGGGTTTGATTCCTGTCCGGGGTCCTCTCTGTGTGGATTGGGCATGTTCTCCCCGTGCCTGTGCGGGATTCCTCCTCCGGGTGCTCCGGTGTCCTCCCACAGCCCATGCCGTCAGGTGAACTGGAGATGCTGAACTGCCCTATAGGTGTGAGTGTGTCTGTGTGTCTGCCCTGTGGTGGACTGCTGGCCTGTCCAGGGTGTTTCCTGCTTTCGGCCCAGTGAGTGCTGGGATAGGCTCCAGCTCGCCCAATCCAGAAGGATGAAGTGCCTCAGAAGACGAGAGAGTGTTTACCTGCTTTACCAACACCTGGTGAGCTCCTGTCTTTGATATTGTTGACCAACTACACCTGCAGCCCTGAGCTGCCTCAGGGTGGAGCAGAGTATGTACATCCAAACACTGGGCCAGTTTTCCCAGGAACCAAAGGAGCTGCTAAAGAGCTCAGCTGTGTGGAAACACGTCACCAAAGTAGAAAAGAGCATTACAGGAGAATTCACCTATGGCTAAAGCTGAATTAGCAGCCAGCAGAGGACCCCCAAAAGCTGGGGACCTTCAGTGCAGCTCCCTTGGGGCCCTCTAGGGCTTTTGATGTTTTTTGAAACTCTGAACAGCCAATCCACAATCGCTTTCCTCTATGCTATCCAGAGATGAGCTCAATTACACCTAGCAACTCGTTCATTTGAACAGAAAAGGTGATGCAGGCTACACAAGTGCTGCACCTGCGGCCGCTGAGAAGGCCTTGGTGTCCTGTTTCAGATGGTGTGCACATTTCTATAAGACATTGTTAGGATGCATTACGTGCCCTGGCTATGCCAGGGTTTATAACCATGTCTCCACTGAATGGGGATAACACCCTGACAACACCCATCAAACAAGAGGGAGCCTAGATAGATAGATAGATAGTATTGACATGATAGATGATAGATAGATTATTTTATTGATAGTAAAGCCTGGGGAATGTGTATAGAAACGGCACATGAGTAAAAATGAGCACACAGCTGCGCGGCTGTAGCCTGATGTTAGGACACTGTGGGAAACATTCAGAGGAACATTCGCCTCTGAGGTGATCACAGACCTACACTACCTGTGCAGCTGGACTAGTGTAGAACATTAATCTGGATACAGGACACTCTGTAGGTGTACAGTTAGTACTGTATTACCCTGGTCTACAGTGGTCAGGACCCCCACAGGACCCCCACAGGACCACCACAGGACCACCACAGGGCAGGTCAGGACCCCAACAGGACCAACAAAGGATCACCACAGGGCAGGTACTGTGTGGGTGGTGGATCATTCTCAGCACTGGTGGTGTGTTAGTGTGTGTGTGTATTTGTGTATGTGTGTGTATATGTGTGTGTGTGTGTGTATAAGTGTGTGTGTGTGTGTGTGTGTGTATAAGTGTGTGTGTGTGTGTGAGTGTGTGTATAAGTGTGTGTGTGTGTGTGTGTGTATAAGTGTGTGTGTGTGTGTATAAGTGTGTGTGTGTGTGTGTGTGTGTATGTGTGTGTGTGTGTTCTCTGTGCTGTGGAGGTTGCAGTACCGTGGATCATCCCCACAGAGGCGAGGTTCCTCCACCTGCTGTAAGCGTGGCTGAAGATGAAAGCCGGCCTCCTGCGCTCTCTTATTTATCATGACTTCATTTATGACTCATCTTTCTCGGCCGATCACGGTGAATTCTAAAGTAGGCCAGCAATCAGGAGGCCTCCGGAGAGCAGAGCGCTAATGCGCTAATACAGCTAAAGCACTGTCTGATGGAAAGGCTCTCGCTCTGTAAAGCTGAGAGGAGTAGCCGTGTGCGGTGTCCACCGGAGATGGCTGGACATTTGAGAACCATAATGCATGTTGAAGAGGATGTGCCGGGTCCAGTCTGTAGAATGGGAGTGGATGCTGAGCAATAGAGTGTGTGCGTGCGTCTGTGTGTGTTAGTGTGAGTGTGTGTGTGGGGGGGGGTGGTGTGTAAGTGTGTGTGCGAGGTGTGTGTGTGTGAGGGGTATGTGTGTGTATAAAGGTTTGTGTGTTTGGCGTAACCATGTAGTGTGTGTCCCGGTGTGTGTATGGGCCTTAGATGTGTGTTGTGAGTGCGGCCTGGGGTGTTGTATTTTGCTGTGTTGTGTGCAGTGTGTAGTGCTGCTGTTGCATGTGTTATGATCAGGATGTGTTGTGTCCAGAGGTGTGTGTGAGGGTGTGTAAATGCATGCGGAATCCAGCGCATGTGTGCGTGTGTGTGTGTGTGCAATGTGTGTGTAGCTCTAAGCGGTGTGTGAAAATCTATGTCAGGGATGTGTTTTGTGCTGGTGTGTGTGTGACGGATGTTCTGGTGTAAGTGGTTTGTGTCGGACCATCTCGTGTTGAGTGTGGTGTGTGTGTATGTTTGTGTGCACGGTGTGAGGGGTATGTCATACTCATGTGATCGTGAATGTAATGTCTGCCTATTAATAGTGTGTGTGTGTGTGTGTGTGCGGGGTGTGTGTGTGTGTGCACGGTGTGTGTATGTGAGGGATGTGTGTGTGCAGGGTGTGTGTGTGCACGGTGTGTGTATGTGAGGGATGTGTGTGTGCAGGGTGTGTGTGTGCGGGTGTGTGTGCAGGTGTGTGTGTGCGGGTGTGTGTGCGGGTGTGTGTGTGTGTGTGTGTGCACAGTGTGTGTATGTGAGGGATGTGTGTGTGCAGAGTGTGTGTGTGCGGGGTGTGTGCAGGGTGTGTGTGTGTGTGTGCGGGGTGTGTGTGTGTGTGTGCACGGTGTGTGTGTGAGGGATGTGTGCGTGCAGGGTGTGTGTGTGCGGGTGTGCGTGTGCGGGTGTGTATATATCTAGCACTAATTAGATGTTTGTGGTTACAGTGAGCGTGCTGCATTGCTCTGGCTGTAATTCCTGTGCGGTGCGTGTTCAGTGTTCTCTCTCCCGCACACACGCAGGCATCTCAAGGATACGTCCACTTCATGCTCAGATTCCAAACACTCGGAATGCTAATCCGCCGCAGCTCCTGTAAACGGAAAGCCTGCGTGGTGCTTGGCTGTGTCTCTCGGGGTTTACAGCGGGGGAAAGCTCCACCTGGAGGCGGGCCTATTGTTTCCCGCTCACTGCCCTTACCTAGGTCTCCCTAGCTACCAGCCTCTCCCCCCTCTCTGACCTAGGGCTGCTGGACCGGCAGTACCTCTCTCCACCCACCTTCTCCCCATGTCCACCCTACCGCATGAAGCGTTCGTCCTCCCTGAGCTAACGGCCCTGTTCGATTTTTCCCCCGTGTAATCCTAGGATCACTTTGGCTCTGTGAGGTAAATCTGTGGCTCTCTCTCTGAACACCTTGCTTGTTCAGTGTGTGTTCCAATCCTGTGGCCAGCCCCCGAATGGTTCATGCCAGGGCACTCAGCTAGTGGCTTCTTAGTATTGCTCTCCGGTCCCTACCTTCCCCAGTCCTCTGTACACTCGTCTCCTGAGCTCTTCTGGAAGGTGTTCATGGTCCACACTGACTCTACTCCTGATTAGTTAACCAGCCCGGTCAGTATAGCAGGCTGTGAGGGGGGTCAATATGTAAATGTCTGAACGACAACCTCTGAAAGCCCCACTCACCTCCCAACCCAATGCCTCTTAACCCCACACCTTTTG